>JAOEGS010002189.1:8943-39137 GCA_025447755.1 Corythornis vintsioides
GAAGAGAAGAGAAGAGAAGAGAAGAGAAGAGAAGAGAAGAGAAGAGAAGAGAAGAGAAGAGAAGAGAAGAGAACCACAAACTTTTATTTCAAAAAACCCCTGATTTAAAAGTGTTAAGAAAGACCAGATTGTCAGGTGCATGTCTAAAATTATAACATGCCTTATATAAATATTATGTAAAAATTAGATGTAAAATAATCTACCAATCAACTTTTTCCATTAAAAATCCCACAGTTCTGATGTCATAGAACCAAAATATTGAATATTCATCATAAAATATTTTTCTGCATTTAAGAATAAAATTTAAGTATTTAAGTTATCTGGGATACGTTGAGTAAAACAAGGAGTGCAAGGATCATAATAAAAATCAGAAAACAGGAAAAATATGGAAACATGATTTTCACTATCCTTAATGGAAGTTAATTAGCTGTCAGAAATGTCAAAGTTGTGGGGTTTTTGTTTGTTTGGTTTGTTTTATCATAGGGTGGCAGTTGTTATTTATCAAAAGCAATGGGGAAATTCTAAATGCTCTTCCTACTTCACACTGAAACAAAGAAACCTGTAACTCTAACTGTAAACAAGCACAACTAACTTGGCTGTTTTCCTTGATTTCATGAACTACAATGCCTATCTTAGAGAAATCAGATGAAAAATAAGCCAAATCAGGATGATTTATTTTCCTTTCAAATATTTATTTAGGTATTCCAACTGGAAAATGCCTATCTATTTATATAGAAAAAAAAATTGATTTGAAAATTTAATAGTACAATGCAGTTAGGTAGCTTTTGTCAAATTGAAAGTGCTGTATCTGAGAGCCTAACACTAGCCTAGAGCCTAACACTAGCCTATGTATCCTACATTTCATAAGACTGACCAACAGCCTGCTTTTAAGACAGGGTGATCGAAGTTATGATGATAATTTTCATCTTGCATTTGAGAAACTATTGTCACAATCAGTACCTTAATGTTTCTACAAATCAGAGTACTGGCTGATGAAAATGGTTTTGACAGAAAATGCCCTCATTAACTTGCCTAATGCCATGGCCTTAGTTAACTCCAGTGTCATCTTGAAATTCCTGTTTTGGGAGACAAATTCTATGCTCTTTACCTAATTTTGTCCCATCACCCTAGTAGAAACAAATGAATCCATTAAAATGGGTCATTTCCTGTAATGATTTAAAAAAAAACCCAACAGGGTTTATCCAGTGTCCTGTTTGATGCCCATATTTAAGCTAAATCATAAGAACATAAATCAGAAACTGAAGTAACAGCCGTTCAGCTGACAGATCAGGTAGGAGGGAACACTTAGTCATAATGATTAATATGTCTTTTCAGGAAGCACTTAGATACCATGGTGATGGGTGTTATAGCAAATCCTCAGATAGTCCTTGATGACTTCATATGGTCTAATTCCTTTTTGACAGTGTAGGGAGGATAAAAATTAGACTTCTAAATTGCCTGTTTGGTATTCACATGGAAATAGACTGAACAAACTACCATGACTACAGGGGTCTAGATTGAGACTGTCATTTTCAAGGACACTTGAAAGGACAGCTCCTAATTTCCTGAGATGATTTTGAAACACTAGCTGAAAGTATCATCTTGTGAGCTGTTATGCACAACTGCACATAGGTCAATGCCTCCAAAGTTCTGAGCAGATTATTTTGTAAAGCACTAAGCTTTTGTGGATTGGGGCTTAAAACAATAATAATTAAAATGCCCTGATCAGAAGCCTTGGGCAAAGACTCTAAGAGGGAAAAGTGGAGTTTTTTTGGCTCCAAAAGATGTCTATGCCTACAGGGACTCCCATGTCTGGATGTAGTCTGATAGAATCACCATGGTCCCTGGTACCTATTTTGCCTATTCTTCAACTTCAGCAAATCAAACTCATTATTCTTATTGAAAGAATAATCGAAGACTGTGGGAAAGCAGTTATTACCCTGAAGGAACAGCTACAGCTGCTGTTCCTCCTGTCCCCCAGCAACAGGCAATGCTGCTCATTTTCAGCACTACTTAATATGCTCAATGCTCCAGAGCTCTCCATCCACTACTCTCTCTCCTATGGAAAGAACAACCAATTCCAGCCCTCCTTCTCTAAAGCAGAGCAATTGTGTTTCCTATGCAGCACTGCTAATCCTCAAGCTTTTCTAAATCACCACACTGGCTTAAACAACAGCTACAATTTCCACTTTGATATTGTCCTTTTCTAGCACTTTTACTATGAATTTGACTAGAAAGAAGCTATATTAAGAAATCTATTTTATTTAATTTGACTAAAATTAGAAAGAAAAATACATAAATAATTTTGTGGGGTTTTTTGTTTGGTTGGCTTTTTGTGTGTGTTTTGTTTTTTGTTTTTTTTTTAAATAGGATTTCTAAGCAAATTAGAAAGCTAAAAGCCTATTGACATTTTGCCCTTCAATATTAAAAGCCAATGCATTTTTTGAACATATGACATTTTTTATCTGATATTGAGCAAGAAGAAACTAGCAGAGCTCAACTGAAGTTGATGTAGTTGATTATCACCTGCAGTGGATCTAGTTTTTAAATCTTGTCTGCTATATGATAATGACTACAGTAGCTCTTGTATAGAGTACCAATGCAATCCATTAATTTTATCAGAAAGAAAGGGAACTTTCTAGAATCTTCTTATGCTTATAAAAGCTTTTTGTGAACTGGAGTGCAAAATATAAATAACTCATGGTATAACGCTATAATCCTCCTGCCTCCTGGCAAACCCTTTTCAAAGGGTTTTATTTATTTAAATGCAGGCATATGGATGAAGCATCAACAAAGAATGGATCAAGTGAGAACTTCCAGAACTCCTGAACACCAGAGGCATTACTGATGGGTCATATCCTTTGCAATGGCTACTTGCCTTCTCATCCAAGTGGAAATAAGCACCTGCTGATTCCACAAATATGACTGTATGTACTCATAGTCTTAATGGGATGATTTGAATGTATTTTTTCATGCATTAATTTGTTAAAAACCTTCCCCTCAACCTTCTGTCTTTCAATCCATTCTATTTTAATTTGTGCTTAGCAGGAACAATGTTTCAAAAGATTGAACTATTTGAGCCCAGGGTACCTAAACCACTGTCTTATCCTTAGGGCTCCTCATCTTAAGAAGACTGGAGCTGCTTATTAACACTGGAAAGCACAGCTGTATAAGAAAAAGCCTATTTTTCTTTTTTTTTTTTTCATAAGGGCTGAACCTTTCTATTTCTATGAAATTATGCATTTCTTCATCAAGAAAAACTTAATATTTCAGTCTTACCATGATTCTATGCCTCTGGTTAGAGCAGATCTCTGGAGGTCATCTGTTCCATTTCTCTATCCCCAGGCTGAAACAATTAAACCTTTAGCATCCCTGACAGGGGTCTGTCTAGCTTGTTCTCAGAGTCCACAGCTGATGCAGACTCTTAATCACTTCCTTATCAGTCTATTTCAGTGATTTTTTATTCTTAAAGTCAGAGTTTTCCAAATGTCACACAAGGTTCTTATGCTGCAATTTCAGCTCATGGCTTCTTGACCTGTCCTCTACACAGATAGAAAGCAGATCATTCTTTTTCACTTTGCAGGAGCTTTTGACATATTTTGAAAGTAGTATCATGTTTCTTTTCTTTCTCCCTGTCTAGACTAAACAACCACAGTTCTTTCAAGACTTCTTCACAGGTCATGTGAGTAGTGTCCTACATTACTCTTGATAATTTATGCTAGGGTTGTCTCTACCCACATCTTTCTTGTAGTTTGATGCCTGTAAAAGACACACCTTAAAATTTACCAGAACTGGTAGAAGGAAATACTGCTACCTGTCTTTCATATTTGGTTGGTGTATTTCTCTGTGATGATCTATAATATTATTATCATTGATGCATGCTCAAATAATGTTCCCCAGATCATTTTTTACCATTATGTAACCAGATGGTCAAATAAACATTCTAATCAAGAGGAAGAATCTTGCATTTATGTTTGTGGTTTTTTTCCCTTCCCAAATATTTATTCAATTTGACAATATTGTTTTGAGTTTAGAATCTGTCCTGCAATTTATGTTTACAACTTCCAAAATTATATACTATGTCAATGTAATAAACCTGATTCCTGCTTCCAGCACCTAAATTGTTACATATTGAATAGTACTGGATCTCTTCATAGCCACATCCATCTTAACTGACTCTTCTTTCTAGTTATGGTTTCCCATCACAATCTAGAGCAGTTTTATTCAAGTACCACCATTTGAGCCAAATTCAGCTGTTCTATTTGTTTCTGAGAAACCTCTTGTGTTCTAGATGCATATGAACACAACATCATAACATTATTGTGGTTTCAAGGGACCTTGGGAGGTTTCCTAGACCAATCTTTTCCTCAAAGGATAGTAGATAGGGAATTTGGACCTTGTCACTTGGTTTCCACTTTCCATTTGAGTCTGGAAAACTTCCAAACACAGAATAAAGGACAATAATAACTTATCTACTGGCCATGTTGATACAACTCAGTATTCAATCAGCTCAAGAATATTAAATGCACCCCCCCGCATCAGTGTTATACTCAAACTTTATGAAGACAAACTTAATCTAGCCTACAGGTCATAGTAAAATTTTGAGCATGATAAATCCTAAGATTAGCCTTTGAGGATCTTTACCTATAACCAGTTTCCAGGTATATTATGAACCACTACTTTGTGAGTAAGGTGATCCATCCAATATTTGCTTACCTAGTAGTCCATAGTACCCCAACAAAGACATGAGAGATGGGATTCAAAGCCTTGTTAAAGTCAAAGCAAACACAGTGTTTACTAAATCTACAGTATTTACTAAATCTACAGATTTAGTAAACTCATCATAGAAGTCAATCAGGTTATCAAAAACAGAATACCTTTGGTAAATACATGTTGACTATTCCCAGTCACCAGAAATAGATTCTAAGGGGACTCCCTCCCTGGGAAGCTCCCAGACACCCAAATAAATCTGGATGACTTGCAGATTCCTTCCAGCTTTTTTGAAAAATGTGTATAATGTTTGCTTTTCTCTAGTTCTGAGATGTTATTTCTGAAAACAAAATACAAAAGCAATGTACAAAAAAATCAGCATATCATTCAAGATCTGGTATTTGGGGGGAAGCTGAAATTACAGAACAGCGTAACAATATTCTGGTTTGCTCTATTATTTTCTTAACACTATTTAATTTTTGACTGTCAATAAGTTAAAGTATTCATATAACTATCTGTGTAATCCCAAGGACACATTCCACTGCTCTGAGTCCATCTTTGAAAATCTGATTGTTTTTTCTACTGTACTTTGTTTTACATTTATCTTCACTGACTTTGGTTTGTCATTGGTGTCTCATATATTTGATTGTGTGAGTCTTCTTCAGTCCTCACAGCCAGTTTTCATTTTTCCCAGATAACCTTGTTTCATGGCAGACTTTGACAACTGACTGTGAATCTTTATTTCTGGATCTTCATCTTCTGTTAAGTTTTCATTGGTCCAAATAAAGATCTCACTAAGATTCCACTCATAAATACCCTGTATTGCAAAATCTGATCTTTAATACATTCTTTTCCTTGATTCCTGCTTTTTAAACAACTATTAATTTGTGTGAGGAGTCTCCCTCTTATGGTAATTTTGAATGGAAAGCAGATAATATTGTGCATATGAAAAAAACATACACAATTTAGTTAAACAGTGTAATTAATCTACTTGGAACTGACGAGGATTATAGGCTTTATAGCAACCCTACTATTACTACCTTTGGATTTTGGTAGTTAAAAATGTTCAGATTGCTAGATTTGGATTTTATTTATCCAGAAGTTTGTAATTCTTAAAGGTTATCTGATGGTATGTTTTCCTGCAGGTTTTCAAAGCTAATGCAACATTACCTTTGCCCAAAATACTAAAATCAGAGTCCTGAATATGACATTGGATGAGTTCTGATTCTGAGGTAAATGCATTACATACTGAATCAATTATATCTTCCTTTTAATATAAGTACATGGGGAATTAATAGAAGTTTTCTTATTAACTCAATTGCATTTCACCTCTAAATAACTCCTAGAAGTTTCTTAGACATGTAGAAAAAAAAACTATTGCTGACCTTGTTTAACATGCTATATATTCTAAGATTTCATATGCCTTTTTATATGTCTCACTATGAGAAACATGGGTAGGTAAAAAGTTTGTGGAACAAAATTGTAATACAGAGTATATTGATGTTTTTACACTCTCTCTTTGCTATTCATTGTTGCAAACATACCTTAGTCTTAAGATATTATTACTATCACTTAGTAATATATCACAGAGTATCTATAGTGATAATAAATTTTCTGACGTTTTCTTAATTACAGTGTTTCAAAACTGTAGATATTTTTACAATTTCATTTCCAGTACTAGCTTTGAGGATTTTAAAAGAAGCATCTTTTGCAGTTTATAGGAAACACACTGAGTTGCTTTTGCAATTAAGATTTTGAGTCAGTGAGTGAAGATGAATCACTTAAACTGATCATAATCCATTTGTCATCAGTCTGAATCTCAAGATTCAGACAAGAGCAATTTAATGTATTATCTTATTTGTTTACTATTAGAGAACCATGGAGTCCATATAATGGTCTTCTAAACCTCTTGAATTTTCTTCCTCACTCTACCATTGTGCAATGAACCACACAGGAGAACTGATGGAGCTGAAAAATAACTTTCTGCTATGTGAGTTTTCATCAGGATCATTCTCAGATCTTTTCACCACTACAAAGTTGTGCTGTCACAAGGGAGGATCTAGCATAGACATAGGACCCAATAACTTAGAATGTTACTACAGTAGCAACTTTAAAATTATTAAACTACAATTGGAGGTTCTTCTTTTAACTAAGTATCTTTCTTTCCCCTTTATTTTGCAGGACTGGTCAGCTAACAGTGCAATAAGGTTTCCATGTTTTCCCACTGTAAATTACTCTCTAAGTTGTGTGTTTAAATTAAAAGTGTTTGGACTAAAAGTTATTTGGTGAGCCATTTTTCTAGAATCTGAGTAAAATCAAGGACATGTTTCCAGCCCTGATATAGATGGAATTGAGGGAAAAGGGTGATGGTGGAGGAAAGAGGTTTGCAGCTGTGTAATCACAGCTGCATCACAGGATGCAGGAGACAGCATCCTGAGTGAGAATTGTGAACCTGAGTGCCCTTAGCACACCTGCGCCTCAATATAATTAGTATAGCAATCTTAGTTTTAGAGAAGAACTACACATTTTTAACTATCTAAATGGTAGGTGGTATAAATCATGCTGTGGATGTGACACTACTTCCTCTGAGTTTAGACTAAGCAACTAACTTTTTGATGATTATGTTTCCATAGATTTCTATAGTTCTTTTTCATAGACACTCACAGACAGAGCAATTTCTAAAATCTATATTCACTGGGATCTTGGCATACGGTAATGCTTGTGTGGGGAATCAGTCCTCTTGAACAGAATAGGTGGTGGATGTCCAGACAAAGACAGTCATCTCCACTGCAAGGATCCTTACATGAATGTGTTCAGCTGAATCAGCTAAGACTTCTCGACCTGCTGTTTTTTACTCATTTTTTACACTTCACCTGGTGCTAGTCCTGTGTGACACCTCCATCATTTGCAAGTTCCACTGCACTGGATTATTTCAAGTTACAGACAAAATATCTCCTAATTCTCTTAACTGACTACAAAAGACTGTCCCATTGGATTTCTCTGTGTAGAATTTGATAATTTTGCAACAGGAACCTCCTGAGAATCTCTAAGACAGCAAGTTTCTCCACCCAGGATGTTAATCAACATATTTAAGCATAGAAATTGGTCTAGGCCCTGCAAGGTTTCGTGAGGGAAAACTTCAGGGCAGTCTGATATTTCCACCAGCAGATCCTCTGAACCAATTAGTCAAAACTTTAATTGAGAAGGTGGATAGGAGTTAGGTCAATTACTGTCTCAACTTGGTCTATTGTCTAAATTGGTCCATTATCTCCTCCACACATATGTCTACATGGGGAGTTTCCGGATCACCCAAAGAGTTAATGACTTGAGAGCACTAGGTGTGAACACAGGCACGGCCTTCTTACCCAGCTACACCACAATTATAACTATACAATAAAGAGCTTATGTTGAAAGTAACTTCAGCACCATTTATATCTCCATTCACCTGTCACAACAGCTGAGCTCATCCAGCATTAGAGCTCTAGACCACAATAAAACACCATCTGATTACAGCTAGGTGCATCCAAGAAGGGAGAGGGAACAAATACAGCAAAACAGATATATCTTCTGAAGGTAATGTCCCTAGACATAAATTTGGGACATTACATCTGGTGATCTCAGTTAATGGGAAGTTGTTACACATAATCTATATCTGAATATTATGAATTTATGACTATTTTATTTTTGTGTTTTGTCATCTAGCTTATAAAAGCATCAGCATCAATGTTAAGAGAAGAAAAAAGAAACAAGAAAATGAAACCAGTCTCCCAGTGTTAAATCACTGCCTCACAGCTGTTGATGTGCTTTTCCTATATCTTAGCAGTTACTACAAACATGTGATTTGGCACTTCAGTGTTCCTAAATCACTCTAGCAGATGGTTTTAACAGGTATTTCTGAAAGAAAAGCATCTTAACTGAGATGTCTTTAATGCAGACTTCTTAATCTTAAAGCCTTATTCCTCCCTGCAGAATATTAGCTATTTCCATTGACATTAATAGAGGCAGTTTGTGTCCTGCAGGGAAGAAAAAGACTCTAGAGCATTAACTAGAACAGCTTTAACACAGAAAACCGTAACTGAGGTAATCTTAATTCAACTACTTTTACAGTGTGCTGGCCTTAAATGAACTAATGTGAGACCTATGACCTTAGTGCAGGGATTTCTCAATTGACATACTGTTAAGTGATCCAAAGTCTACCTGAGATAGCCTTAGGAGCTCAACATGAGCATACGACCATACTGCAGTAAGTATGAAATTCTTTTGGCTCTAGTAGAATCAGATATTAATATGAAATTTCTTTAAGCATGCAATTTTAATTGAGCTAAGCTTCAACATTGGAGGTTTCCATCAGTTTTTGAGTGGAAAGAAGAAAGTAATAGCAAATTCAGGTATAAATAGTTTCAAATATCAAATTAAATCTTTCCTGAGAGATAAATATAATTATGTAAAATCAACAGCTATATTTGTCCTGTTAAATAGAAAAGATTGTCCCTTGGGTCCAATACTTAAATAACCAGCTAGTATGTGTCCCAAAAAATTGGAGCTAGCACAATCTCCATAGGTTTGGATATACTTTTGAAAATCCAAAGGAAAGCCAAATTCAGCCAAATTCAAAACCAGGCTGACATACTTATCAACCACTGCTGTAATATACAGTCACCATTAGAATGGAGGTCTGTGTTTCTCAAGAGCAAAGATGAAGAACATACATAATAAGTAATCTTCGCAAAAGGAAAGTAGTTGCATTAATACTATGTGTTTTAAGAACAGCAATGGCTGTCTCTCACTTTTGTGTATAGAGGATAGTTTTTTTCATACAGTGGAAGAAAAAGCGTTTAGATGAACATGTCAGTCATTGAACTAAGGAAGTTTTATCCTTGTAATCTTAGAGGGCACAGATTGGATGTTTCCATTGTTGTTTTCTACATGGGAAAGATAAGATCTAGTAGAGCTGTAGTCATAAAAGCAGCATCAATTTAATTTACCACTCTAGACTTATTTCCCTACCCCCTAGTAAATGCATATGGCTTTAAGCTTAACAATAATCTATGCAAAGTTAAATATTTATGAAAAAGTTTCATTTTTTAAATATCATCTGCACTTTTATCATTTATGTTTATGTTAGATAAGAGGAAATGTGTCTTCAGTCAAATGGAAAAGCATCAATGTTCTATGTCCTGTAGAGAAAGTAAATTCTTTCCCTTAAATACAATATGCAGGAAGTTTTCAAGAACTCCAAGATCACTTAAACAATCACCTTTCTGACACAGCTGCCAACCCTCTTTTGGCTTTAAAAGAAGCAGCTCAACTGTTTTCTGGAGCATCTAATCTCTGCTATGTAAATTCCATGGAAACACATTCCAATTGTTTAATCTCTACTTCATTGCATTTCCTAAAAAATATAAACAAGAGACATCCAGATCAGCACTGAGGTTTTAGTTTCTGACCATTTCACATTAAGAGAAAGAAATAAAAGCACTAGACCCTAAATATACACCCAACACTTGCAGAAATATTTTGCTTTAGAAATGGACATTGCAAATTTTAGGAATGATTTCATTGTACATGCTATAGTGATTCTAATACTACAAACACATGCAAGTCTGAAGTGGAAGAGTTAATTGATGAAACATTGGGGCAGTTGTTTCAGTGAAGGCATTTATAAAGTTAGTCATACATATAGATATTTGCAGGAGCAGAAATGTTAATAAAATTTTCTTTCCATAAATACCTTCTTCATCCTTTCATCGAGTTCCACTTCTCTGTCCTATATCTGAAAAAAAAGCAACCAAAAAACAAGCCAAAACAACAAACCAACTAAAAGGGTATTTGAACCTAATTTAATATTCACTTTATAAACACAGGATCAGAGTAGGCATAGAAAATGTGAAATAGAAAAGTGTACTCATCCTTTATAAAACTGAATCATAACACAAAATCTAAATGCAATGAAAAATGGAGTCTATTTGCACTACAACTGTTTCCTATGGGGTCTTAGATAAAATTATAATTATAAAACAGTCACTTATAAATAATAGATATACCTTCATTTACACCTGATGAAACTGGACACTGGAATGATTAGACCAGGGAAGTGGTGGAGTCACCATCCCTAGTGGTGTTTAAGGGAAGATTGGATGTGGTACTTAGTGATATGGTCTAGCTGGGTGTTGTGGTGTCAGGTCTTAGGCTGGACTTGATGATCTCAGAGGTCTATTCCAGCTTCAATAATAATTCTGTGTAATTCTGTGTAAAAGTCATTTGAAACAGATATTTGGCCTTCTTTTATGTAATGGTGTATTTGCTTCCATTTAGTTAAATCTAAGCAAAGGATAAAATAAAAATGCTTCCAAAAACTACATTAAAAAAAATTATACTTTGTCTCAATCACTACTCAAGCAAGTACACCTTAGGATAAATCATGCTGTCTCTCATTGTTCATATGATCTACATACAGCTAATACTTTTAATAGACAAATGTTGAAATCTGAGACTTTTACAAGAAATTACTGCTGATTCACCCAGATAATAATTATTAGTTCACAATAGGATAGATAGTCTTGAGATAGTAGCCGTGACTGACTTTCTATTAAGAAAAAGTAGGATATCTGTTTACAGAAGAGGACCCAGAAGGGAAATATAGATGTACAAAACTCTGATTGACTTATATAGTTCTGTGACTTAGCATACCATCCTGGGATTCCCATTACAATTTTGCAGTCAAAATAGTAACTCATGTTTTTCTACATCAACTGACCAATTCCAAGTAGTAACTTGTTCATCTCAAGCATTCGTTTGACTTCCAGTGCCAGATTAAAACTTAGCATAAAAATGCAGGAAACTGTACAATTTTTTTGTTATGTCATTTGTATTACTGATTAAATATTTAACACAGATTTGTAGTCTTTCCCATAGGAATATTTCTAAATGTACTCAACTGGATTTTATGGGGGTTTTGTTCTCTTGACAAGTATAGTAGTGATATCTTGTCTTCTGTGAAGTTGTGGTCACCTGCTTACATACAGATGCAGACATTGCTGCAGTCCTTGTGGTAATGAAGGATTTTATCTAAAATTCTCTAATGAGTCATTTAGGAAAGGATGTGAGTAATATTTGAAATTCAGTGCATACGGCCTTGACAGACAGCCAATATAGAGCACTAGAGAGAAACACACAATGAAACCAATATGTAAAAAGAAAAAAAAAAAAGTATCTTTTTAAACATATCCTATTGTGAGGGAGTTTTTCTCTTCATCACTCATTCACAATGGAAATGGATTGAGATAAAATGAGACTTTCCATATCCTCACATATGGACATGGATGAGTGTGTTCACCAAAATTTTATTTAATAGACAATCTTGAGAGGATGAAGAGGGATCCACTGGAAAGACTTTGGTATATATTCACCCACATAGCAAGAAGTTAAAGAAATGAACATCTGAAAAGCGTATACATGTTTATCCTCTAGAGTGAAGTTTTTTTTTTCCAGCTAAACATCCTATAATAGGTCACTGGAATGTGTCTGGCAACAGGTTATAATGGTCAAAGGTCCCTTTTCTTACCTCTAAACAATTGCTTCATATTAATCATAAATTACTTAACACTTTCTTGAATGGATTCCACTGTAACTCAATAAAATGTGCTAAGGGGAACTGAAGAGCAATAGTGGAGCAAATTTTATTTCAGCTACCACCCACCCTTTAATTGCTTCAGTGTCTGAAGTCTCTGACCATTTAAACTTTAAGGCACTAGTATTGTGCCCAAATGATTGGTTACAAGTTTTTAAAAATTGCCTTATGTACATGCATTAGAAGTTCTTAGTACACTGCTGTGGGAAGGAGTTGCTATAGAAACACCACCTTAACACACTCCACTCACTGATGAATATAAAGAGATACAACAGTTCCTGAATAACTACCACTAATCCACATGACATTCAAAAATTACTAGCTCTCAAAATTCCAACTTACAATGCCAGGCCAACTACCCCTCCTTTCCCATACCCTAGCCTCCTACCTTTCTATTCAAACCTGCTCAAATGGAAATTTGTTTGAATATGTTCTTGCATTAGCTATTTTGTCCTGTTCATCAGCAGTCTGTACAACAGGAAGAACTCAACAGAATTTTTTTAAAATCAGTTTGCTTTGTCAGAAAAAACTGTGTCATCAACTGGCAAAAGTAATTTGGGAGCATTAGAAGCATCAGGGTGAAATAATGCTTGGAAGAACTGAACCTTTTGTTTCCTGTATTTTTTCCTATGTGATTCAAACTGCCTGAAAACCCCCTCCCTCCCCAAAGGGAAGAGAAAAAGGAATAAGGGAGAGACACTTAGCGATCAGAAAAGGAAACAAGAACAATTTTAATGAAAATGAAAATAATAATAATGAAATATATATAAATATGTCCAAAACCAGTACTGAACCCAACCCCCCCGATGGTAATTACGGCACTGTCACTGATGCTGTGGAGTTGGCAAAGGACCAGTCCCAGACTGGGCCCTGCAGCAGAGGGGAGCTGTGTTCAGGAGCTGGATTCTGGCACTGGGTTCAGGAACACATCACTTGGATACTGACAAGCACTATTTTACCATCATATATTATAAGGAAGAGATTTCTGGTCTGCTGTAATAAAAAACAATCTCATGTCTCATTTGTTCTCTATTTTATTTCCCATTTCAGAGATGCTTTGGTGATACAAAGACCTATCCTGTAGTGTGAATGCAGAGTCCTCATTTCTGTGATTCTTTCTCCTGTTGAACCATTGCTTTCTTATTCAACCTAAGTGGTTAATGACATATTTGAATGTAATAACTGCTTTAAAAGTTCCCCAATAAAGTTGTTTGTTTTCTAAAACTCTATATTTGTTTTAGAGGAAGTAGTGTTTTATTAGCAGATTATCCATTCCTATGACAAATGTACATTTCTACCTTTTTCTTTTCTTTCAGTGTTGCTTACAATGTAAAATGATACAGTGAAAATATGGCTTATCTCACTCCAGACACCAAAATAGAAGTTAATAAACAAACAAGAAAACGCCTACAATAAAAAGAAACAGTTTCTTCAGTTTGGCTTTGCTACTGCTTATACCTGAAACATTGAACATGTGTACAAATTCACTGTATATTAACAAGTAATCTCATAGGACAGGAATCCTGAATATTAAACAAGTAATTCATTTTTTTACCTGTAGTATACCACAGGCCCACTGAAGTGAAGTGACACCCTTAACTGTGCAGTGGTAGCTGATGGTATAGGATCTCTAGTAATCTTGATAAGTAACACTGACAGTGTTTGCATTTAATAAGAAATAGAAAATAACTTTTTTAAAGATATGAATTAATTTTACACCCGTAAAATTATTCTGTGTTATGAAAAAAAAGTCAGTTATTATGTCTGTAATCATTACATGATTTTGAAGGTTAATTGGTAATAAAATCTGAAATGTCCAAGCTGTTCCAGTCATAACTATTATATCATTTTTAGAATAAAGATCACATAACTATTGAACTATAACAGACCTCCCAGTTTTTATGAAATAAGTCTCAGGAGGTCTGTTAATCTCTTCTGGGCCATCTGTCCTATTTAAATCAGAGAAGATAAAGACTTTTGGGATCAGGGAGAAAGCAGGGCAATGCATTCTGGGACATATATAAAACAGTTAGAAATGTCTGGGGGTTCTGTTAAATAAGGGTCATTGAACAGGGCATATGAATGGCTAGAAGTATGGCAGAAGACTTCTGATCTGTAATTCTTCACACAATTGCTAAAGTTAGTAAGAAAAAGAAAAAATGAAGGTGGTTGAAGTTTGAATTTTCCATACTTTACCATAAATTACTTCCCTCACCTTTGTGCTATTTGTCTCTTGCTCATAGAGGTTTTTGGCTTAAAAAGGAAAAGAATATATATTCTTTTTATGTAAGTATATTCTGAAGAATGGTAATATAATTTAATGAGATTGTTGGTCTCATCTGTTGAACCTCTGCCATAGAAAGAGGTTTATTGGTTGTTTATTTTTAATACAAGTTGTGCTCATGGTATAAAACTTTAAATAAACACTAAAGAAAGCATCAATATTTACAAACTACAGAATAATGATAAGGAAATTTAATAAAGTTTAAGAGTGTGGGCAGTTCATATTTCCCAGGTAGAATGAGCTCTTAAAACTGCAGCCATCAGCAGGAGAAGGTACCAGAAAGATTTCAGAGCTCAGCTCCTCACCAGTGTTGTCCCTTGTTGTTATGCCATATCCTTGCTCTCTTCAGGGGTAATCCTCACCATCCTTCTGTCTCCACTACCAGTATGGTTTGCTGCTGGTTTATTAGCTCACCCATGGGAAAAAGAACACAGAGACTTTTCTTTAATTGGGACTATGCATTTTGGAACAGCTCGAGAAATTTTAATGACCTCCTCCATGTCTGCGGGGAACCGGACTTTTTATCGGGTTCAGGTATTCAGTAAGGAGTAACCTTTTCAGAGCCTGTCAGTGACAGTGAGTTTAGACCTCTGTATGTGCATTTGCTTTTCTTTTGGATGCTCCATCTCTCTGCAAGCAATATTGTCCAACAAGGGAAAAGTACTTTTTATCATTTCAACTGTAAACATCAAAAGTTGTCTCTCATCTTTTTCCTCTTCAACTTAGTACAAATAACTAACTAGTCAAAGAGCAAGAACTGCCTTAAACCCAATATAAAAGAATCTGAATTGCCAAAGGAGTGAAAAAATGTGAGCTTCAGATGTGGCTCCCTGATAATAACATTGTTATGTTAAGCTACTGGCTTGACTAGACTGAAATCACATACTGAACCTCTCTTTTAAGTACATCATTTTAAAGTCTGAATTTCAGACTAGAGTTTTCCTAATCGGTGAAATCTCTATGTAAAACAAATGTAAAGTATTATTTCAATTTAATTTTTCAAAAGCTATACTGTTTATATCATGTGCATTAGAATACTATGAAATGACAAAATATATTTAAGAATATTTGGTTCAAAATAATTCACACAGGCACCTATCCTCAAAACTTCATAAAAATTGCTCCATTGTCAGGTATACTGAAGGTGGCAGAGTTCTTAATGTAGTAGAGCTCTTCACATCATCTGAACAGTACAAAAATACAAGCAGATAAATAGAAGAACATGTCAAGACAGTGTTTAAAACAAACATAGGTATATTTGATTTTTGCTCTTGGAACTGAACACCATCTAACTAGTAAGTAAACACAGCTGGAAGATTACCACTGATGAGAAGACACTGATTAGAAGAAAAAGATTCCAAACACTGTAAAGCCCCAAACCTTTCATGAAGTTACTCTCTTGAAGTGCCCTGTAGGAGCTAAACCAGTGTAGCAGACCCACTGTGTGCTCTCATATCATGGCAAATGCAAAAGTAAAAGTACCCAAAGTAAACAACATTTATTTAAAAAAAAAAACAACAGAAAAAAAAATAAATATTTGCAATGGGTCAAGTATCTATGAAGTCAGTTAAAACAGCTGTCTAATGTGTGGTAAGTCGATTATATGTTTTAATCTGTATATCCTGGCCATGGACCTAGGCTGGTATGTAAGAATTATTCACATTCTTCTCATTTAAGTGCCTTTACAGAGGTACACTTGCCATCCCTTAATTTATTCCTTTAATATTTATTCTCTTTTACATTATTTTTAAAAATTATGACTATGACCCTGGTCTTCCTGTGACCTCACCATCTGGAAAACTGATATGATTACCACCAGATCAGAGATGACTAACAACAATGGTCCCAAGAATGCCATTAAAAGGAGAAGGCAAAAATAGAAGGAAGATACTTTATTATAATGTAATAATTCAATGTCATCTAAGAGCTGAGGGCCGCTGATGCCAGAGACATCTCACCAGGATGAGGATTCCCATTTGCCATCCCCCACCCCTCTGCCTACACTTTTTCCCTAGATGGAATCACTAGGTGTAATCTACAGATTGCTAAGGTCCTGGGCAATTTTCTAAAATAATGGTCAAGGAGCTGGAGTCAACAGATGGTGGTGCTATTTCTTTGTCCACTTAAAGATGATCTGGCAGAAGTTGAGGACTAAAATGAATTTTATGTAGGTATCAGCCTGCTTTGGATGCAACCATATTCCTCAGAGAATTGTCACCAGCAGTTGTCTGTTCTTACACTACCAGACTTCATTTTATCAGGCAAGAAAGAAAAGTTCAACCTTATTTAATATGAAGATGGTCAGATTACTAAACAGGAGTGTCATAGGATAATATTTCTGTATGTTAAAATTTCATGATCCTGTCATATTCTTGGCATCTTTTGGAGTAAGTGGATATGTGAGTCTGCCTACTGATGTCTCAGAACTTGATAATGGGCAATGACTGCCTGGAGGGAGTTGGTATCAATGGCTCTCAATAGTCCTCAATGGTTCTGAAATCCTCCCATGGCTCCTTGAGGATAAATTAACAATAGGAAGAGATATGTCACCCATATCCCAAGAATATAAAGAGACAGTAAAATATTGATCTGGTGCACCTACCACCAAAGAACTCAAGATTTTGATTATTCCCATGAGACATTGCTGGACCCAGGGTGGTGAGATCTTTCTTACTCTCCCTCTGTCTTTTCCTGTCTCCTTGATACTTAATTGTGCCTTAAAGTAACTGACAAGAAAATAATCTCAACTGCCAAAACACCTTTATCCACACCATTTATTGGTAAGCAAGATCAATACGTTGGCTTGTATTGTTCCTCTGGGTCACTGTTGAGACTCTGCTGCCTCTGTGGCTCTGCTGCACAGGCACAGCCTCTTTCAGGGGATCATAAAAATTCACCTCCCTTTTCATCCACTGAGTGGGACATTTTAATTAATTAAAGCTTAGCTGAGCTTCTCCTTGGCTCTTTCCCTCCTTTCCCTGAAATTCTGACAATTACAAAATTATTTCAGTGGATCTCTGGCTGTCACTAGCCCTTGTGATACCTCCTCAGTGCTCTTAACTTCCTGAATGATTAAAATCACCCCAGGGAAGTTAAAGCCTCAGTGAAAAAAACTGTGGTTACTGTGTACTTCAAAGTATTTTAAAATGGATGGATAACAGATAAAATAACTAGCCCATAGGTGAAGCAAAATTGTCCCGAATCAGGAGAATGCAAATTTCAGCTGTGCTACAAGGAGGAAGATGGCCTGACTACTGTATTTATGCTTATGAAGTCTTTGCACTATGCATGAAAATCAGCCAAAATTATCTGAGTATTTTAGAGATTATTTTATTTCTCCTTTTTTAATTTTTTTTCCTCCAGCTTTTTGTGTTTCATTAACACAGTGTCTGGATGCTCTGCCTTAAGATAACAAAAAGTACAAGATGTCTAGGTTTCCTTCTATGTACAATCTTCTTTAACAATTAAAGATTTGATTTCACCATTTCTGGTTTCTGCAGTGAACTTTTTTCACACAGCTGTAGATGGCAGTACTGATAAACATCTAGTATATTTATCAGGGACAGATTTTAGTTGCTGAACTGCTACGTTGATTTGGAGTCCTAACCTTTCCTCCACTTACCCTGTTTCCCACTCTACCACCTGCAGCCCTATAAACAGAAAAGACTTACATGATGGAAGCCATCTGTACAGTAACTCATCTCATCAGAGTGCTGAAGAGCTGTTCTGCTCAAGTGTTATCAATGTCTTCCAACTCACTGTGTATTTTTCTTATTGCTAAAAACAATCCCAAGCATTCTTCTTGGCAGATTAGTAAGGAATTCAAGTAGCAGATGTTCATTTTTATTTTTTTTTTAATTTTTTGCATATTGAATCTCCATAAGGATAGAGATCTGTTTCTAGGTCTTTGTGTTAAGTGCAGCAGTTCAATCATCTCTGCTGTATAGTCACTAACTGCAATATAAGGAAATTACTGAATATATTTTCTGAAAATCTAGGTACTTTTTTTTTTTTTACTATTATTATGTTTATCCTTCCTGGAAAATGCCAAGAATAACTTACACTGATTTGTAGTCCTATGATTCCCCACAAAGAATAATCATGTCATAAGAAATAACTGAATAACTGTTTACAGGTAACTGCTAAAAAACCTTTCTTCAATAAAAAGGAAAGTACTATGTAACATACTAAAAATAGAAACTTCTACCTGTGATTCCCCATAATAAACTCAGCATATGAAGGTGTCCCCTGAAGATATGACTGAAGTAGTCTGCTAGGATAAAATCTACTGGATTTGTTAAACTACAAATCTTTCTCACACAATCACAGAATGTTAGGGATTAGAAGGGACCTAGAAAATCATCTAGTCCAACTCCCCTGCCAGAGCAGGACCACTTAGACTAAGTCTTTTTCAATTGTCCTGTACAGTTAACCTATAGCCCCAATATAATTGGTACACCCTTCACTGGGTTAAAAACTGGGTGGATGACAGGGCACAGAGAGTGGTTGAATGGTGCCACATCCAATTGGTGTCCAGTGACTAGTGGTGTACCCCAGGGTTCAGTACTGGGCCCAGTTCTATTCAACATCTTTATTGATGACCTGCATGAGGGGATTGAGTCTGTGCTTAGTAAAGTCGCAGATGACACTAAATTGGGGCAGACTATTGATCTCCTGGAGGGCAGGGAGATGCTGCAGAGGGACCTGGACAGGCTGGGTCAATGGGCTGAGGCCAATGGGATGAAGTTCAACATGGCCAAGTGCTGGGTCCTACACTTTGGCCACAATAACCCCCTGCAGCACTACAGACTGGGAGATGAGTGGCTGAAAAGTGGCCCAGTTCAGGGGGACTTGGGAGTACTGGTTGACAACCAACTGAAGATGAGTCAGCAGTGTGCCCAAGTGGCACAGAAGGCCAATGGGATCTTGGTTTGTATCGGGAATAGTGTGGCCAGCAAGACTAGGGATGTGATTGTCCCTCTGTATCTGGCACTGGTGAGGCCTCACCTCGAGTACTGTGTGCAGCTCTGGGCCCCGCACTTCCAGAAGGATATTGAGGGGCTGGAGAGGGTCCAGAGGAGAGCGACAAGACTGGTGAAGGGACTGGAGAGAAAGTCTTATGAGGAGAGGCTGAGCTGGGGCTTTTTATCCTGAAGAAGAGAAGACTCAAGGGAGGTCTCATCATTCTCTACAACTTTGGACTCTTCTCCCAGATAACCAGTGACAGAACAAGAGGCCATGGATTGAAGCTGCTCCAGAGGAGGTTTAGGTTGGATATTAGGAAGCAATTCCTTACAGAAAAGGTCATTAGACACTGGAATGGGCTGCCCAGGGAGGTGGTGGAGTCACCATCCCTAGTGGTGTTTAAGGGAAGATTGGATGTGGCACTTAGTGACATGGTCTAGCTGGGTGTCATGGTGTTAGGTCTTAGGCTGGACTTGATGATCCCAAAGGTCTATTCCAGTCTCAACAATAATTCTGTGTAAATTCTGTATAATTAATTCCTGAATGTCTGAATTTCTGTCTTCATATAAGTGAATGTTAATAAGCCATCTACAAAAATTCCCCTTGTTAAAATACAAATGAGATATCCCTTATGTTTAATATCAAGTCATAGAGTACATAATTTGGCAAACATACTTCAAATCCTACCAGATCCATATTCTTCAGAGCCTTCTTAGTTTTAATGTTATTTAGCTAAGCTGCTGATCGGGTTTCTTGAAGGGATTTGTTCTATAGCATATCACTAGTCACATGCAAACTTAATCTGATAACCATGTGTAAAGACGGCTACAAATGACAGAAGTGCACTTACTATTTTAACTTAATCTAGTGAAGTAAAAAGCATAGATGCCTACCTCAAGAATAGAGCAGACCTTATTAGAACATGAAATCTGTATATATACCTCATAAATAGTGCAATGAAACTAGAACATAATACAATATTGCAATGTATAGCTATTCAGGCCTACTGGAGCTATTATCAGTAGGTAAAAATCACCATTTTTCCTGTCATAGATTCAACTCATAAAAGGGATCTCACAAACTTTTTACTTTTATCACTACTGACAAGGAAGGTAATGCTTTTTTTTTTTTTTTTTTTTTTTTTTTTTTTTTTACTATTTTAAACTACTACTAACTCAAAAATAAACTTTTTTTTTTTTTCTTTTTTATACTAATTACAAAAGATGTAATTCTTTTTTTTTTTTTTTTTTTTTTTTTTTTTTTTAAGTAACTATTCAAAGCTACTACTAACTAAAGAATAAACTTTTTTTTTTTTTTAATCTCAACAAAAGAAGAATTTCTCTCTTTCAGGCTATTTCTGCAGTCAGTTGCAGTGATTTTTTTCAAACTTGAAATGCTGTAGATATTTGATGAAGATTCTGATAGGAAGTCTGCTGAAAGTCAATGGGGACTGAAAGGAAGCTATTTCAGTTTTGGAAATAAGATGCCTAAAATACTGTTTTGAAATAAAGTATATATTACAGCTATCATAGGCTTTCTGCAAGATTGCACGCACATGCTGAAAGATTATTCATATGCTTAAGGAGAATTTTCTTTCTGTAATAGTCTAACTAGCTGAGAAAAAATGATGAAAGCAAAAGATATACGAGAAGTTTGAAAAAGTATTGCCATCTATCAAATAAATTTTGACAATGTAAAGTTTAAAACCCGAGAACAAGGTGCTGCAAATATCCACATGGAGAGAAATGGATAACTTGACAAAATTTAAATTTTTTATTATTTATTCACTATATCTACGACTTTTCTTGGTTAATATTTGGTCATTGGGAACTGATACAAGTAGCTGTTTTGGTCAACCACAGTAAGATGACTCTCAAGCTATATTTCATTAATAAGATACACAATTCCTCTAAGATTCATAGCTAAAAATGATTATACCATGTGTTTGCTTGTCTGAAATAGGCATATCAGAAGGCCATATTTAATATACTAAATGATGACAATTTCATCAATTCCTTTGGCAGCTTTTCTATAATTTTATAATCTTATTTTATCAGCTAAAGTTTTTCTTAAATCAAGCTAAAATTTCCTGTTTAAAAAGAATGCTAATTCTTTCTTATTCTGCCCTTGTTGGCTAATGAGAATAATTGGTCCCCATCCTCTTATAACATTCTTTTATGTATTTGTAGGCAGTTATTATGGCTCCCCAATGGTCATTATGTTTGGGTATTGAACATCTGCTCAAGAGTTTATTGATGCTGCAGATAGTACCATATCTACAGGGAGGAATAGCACATTGCACTATGTAGCCATTCTGGGAGCCCTACCTGCAGGAAGGTCACTTAGTAGTAAATCAGAAACAACTTCAAAATGCAAAGTCCATACCATGAGCACAAAGAAAGTATATATTTATTTACAGCTGGTTGAATTAAGCCTTACCAAATCAAGAGGAATTATTTGTATAAAATATATAAAATTATCACTTATTTAAAAATTAAAAAAAAAAAAAAAAGAGGCATGGGTTTTCTGCATCTGTATTTAGTCATGATATTTTCATGGTATTCTCAATGCATCAGATAAAGTCTTACATGTATTTTCATAGATTTTGTTCTGCATTCCCATGAGGTTTTGACATTTCTGTAGTACCTTCTATGCTTGAGAAGAAAATATTACAAGTCTGACAGGTGTTGACAAGCAAAACATTCGTTAGTGAAGCATGGTATTAATTATAAAGTTTGTGTTCTTTGTTTTGATTCCTGCTTTGTCTCAGGGTAATTTTCAGGTAAGAAGCACTTCCTTTTAAAGTCTACAGGAAAGAAGAGAGGAAGTTTTGGGCAAGATTATAAAAAAAATAAGATAACTGAAAGCAAAGAGAATATCCTGATCTACAGATCATTTCTTTTTCATTTAATAATTAATGCCAGCTACACCAGCATGTTTAAATCATCCACAGATAAGAAATAATTAAATTAAGACCACTAAAAATTGATATGTAATATCTCAAAACAGTGAGAATCTTTAAGTGGGAACACAGGGAATGAAATTAAAAGGAAATAGGATTTTGGGTTTCCTCAAGTTTAAATAAAAGCCATTCACACAGATGCAAATACTATTGCTTTTTAACAATTTTGTATCATCTGTTATAATAATCACTGTATCTGTCAACAAAGTAATGACTTTTCAGTGTCATAATCTCACTCTGCACTTACATTTTTTTTCCCTCTTTTGCATCAGTCCCCAGCAGCATTTGTTAACCAGCAGGACACTTATAAATTAAGGTATTACCTGTTTTACCTTCTCATATAACACAGAAAATGTGTTGCCATGTGATATGATAAAGATATGACACTGAACGTTCAATATTGCTCTACTATGTTTATGTGCTGCTAGAGCAGTGTGGTAGCATCTTACTCTATGTGAAAACTACTGGCAGATTAGCAGCCAGAATGCTGATAGCCTTCCAATTTGAAGCTGTGAGGTGGGCCAACTGGCACTGTATTTATGAAAGGGGCATTCATACTATGCATATTGCTAAGCTGCCTGCTGTGAGTGAGAGAAAGAGAGACAAGCAAAATGTTATTGAAGCACAGCTTAGAAAAAAGAGCATCAAAGAGATGGGAACAATGAAGGGCCACTGTCAGAATAGGATCATGAAAGCCTGAAGCCCTGTAGCAGGGCTGGCAGGTGGACACATGCTGCTGCAGATCGAAGCAGCAGGACAAGCCATCAGGATACTATACAGAGCTGGCAAGGTTTTTAGAATCCAGTTGGAGTAGTTTAGAAGTCCTGCAGAGAAAGGATTAGCAGCTATGAGAATAATTTAGACAGCAGGAAGGTGGATTGCAAATCTGCAGTTCATGAGCATCTACTTTCATGAAATGAATTGTTTTAAAGTTTCGTTTGGATATGTCAGTCTAGAATAAACTTCCTATTCTACTCCCTTACCAGGCCTGAGGACTGAGAGATTGTGTCTCTAGTGGTTAAGGAGACAAAAGTCCAGGTGTCTACCTTCTGCCAACTCCAATATCTCTTCTACAATCAAGGTAAATCTTGGAGTCACTAAGAACATTGAATGTTCTGTGGAAATACTATAATCAGGAACCTTTACACATGTAGAGGTGAGTGCTCTACATGCAGTTTTTGATTAATTTATCATAGTTAAACTAGAAATCTGTCATGAAGGCCTAGAGATTTTCTGGGGTGTGATAAGAATTCACAATGAGTTGCAGTGAAATCCCATGCCTGTGTTCTGGCATGGACTGTGTTAACACTTGAAGCTTACCTCTCCTTGATGACTTAAGCTGCAGGCTTTTCCAGTTCCCTGCAGTTTGGTTAGCCTCCTGATGAGGTTTCAGATCTTGAGGGCCAAAACTGACCTCCTTCACAGTGAAGCTGAAGGTTGCAGCATAATCCTTTTCCCTTTCTGTTTGGACTTTATTTTTCCTATATGGAAATGGAGAGAAGAACTGGATGAAAACACCTTTAATGAAAGAGCTGCCCTCCAGTGCTGTGGCATGCAAAGGGGGAATCAGGAAACAAGGTTTATTATCTTTTACATGGTGAATCTGTTTAAATCCTCAGGCAAAGCACTCACTTCAGTGTATGTGTCAAATCATAAACCAAACTGGTAATAAATAAATAAAAAATATTAATTAATTTTACTAACAGGTCTCACTAGATAAACTATCAGAGGTAGATACATGATTGATTGCATAACGATAACAATAATGTTTATACTGATTTTATTTCATGAAACATATGAGCTGTATTGTTTGGCTTTGGCTTATGACTCAATTCATATAACAACAAATCAGCTCAGAAGTAAATGAATAAAAGCCCATATGTGTTCAGAGAATTCATTGTGCCACTTTCCATTTGCTCTGAATAGTTATTGAAGACTTCTATAAATATATATAAACTTAGCTGATGTGGACTTTTATCTTGGATCTTTTCATTAGACTTGAGCTATGCTAGTGAACTCTCACATCTGGGAAACATAAAATTACCTAGTTGTACTTTTGCACATTTTACTACTTGCAAATGAATCTTAAGTTATTCTAAAGAATTCAGGTAAGTTCTTGCAAATATTATTGTCTACATACTCTGATGTATTTTCGACTTCTTCTGTGGCTGAACCTTGCCCTTCCATAAAATTACTGAGTTACTGTATAAAATTACACACCCCTGTGTGAGTGGCAGTGATGCTGATGTATCAGAAAAAATGTCAAAACATTCTGCAACATACATCTTTTTACTCCACTCCCTGAGGGTCTTTTAGACATTACTCTTTTCTGATCCTTTGGTGAACTTACATTTTTATTTTTAGCTTATAGTTACCTCTTCTTGTTACAATTATTCTCTTCATAACAGTTCAGGCTCATTAAAACAGACCTTGTTAATATTTTCCTTCCTGTGTTACCATCAGCATTATATTTTTCTTGGAATCTAAAAAGCAGCTTTGACTTTTTTTTCTTTTTTCCACTTTGCAAGTAACTAGCACCTCTGAAGGTCACTGATTTCTATTAAGATAATTTTTATATCCTTTATTCTAGCAATTCATTTTTTTCATTCATGTATATTCAGAATGATGCTGCAAATCTATTTTCCTACTGCCTTTATTATGCATTACTAAACAACTTCCTACCTTTCTACAGCATACTGTATAACAACATGGTTAGCTTTGATTTTAGGAATGTCTTGGCTCTACCTTTCATCTGTTATTTTGCCATTGAGAAAGAGAAATTTACCTCAAATCCACAATGCTGTGCCCAGACTCAACTGTTAACAGTTTCTAAGTAAAAGCAATGACACGATTCCTATATTTTAATCCTGTCTGGGAAGGGATCCGCAAGAAATTTCAGATAAAATATATCACCACCATTTTTTACATTTCTAAGTACTTTTGTTTTACTAGATACCAAGACTTAGCAGAGGTAATACACTGAAAAGAGTTGTGGTGATGGGTGTTGCTTGATCAGCTTTGTTGTAACCCCCCCTCTGTTTGAATCTTCTCTTTTTTCCTTATGGATAAATCATAAATTGTTATTTTGGAAAGTTCTTTTTGTCAATGAGTGTGCAGCACCTGACACAAGGGCATGGGAAATGATTAGGATTCCTAAATGCTAACTATAGTTATGATAATTATAATCAATATGTATTTGCAAGAAGGTGATATTATCCCCTTTCATTTATCAAGCTGGACCATAATTTGATGGGGTTATATACAAATTTAGCATCTTTATCATATGTAACTTTCTTACACCAAATAAAAATAAGCTCTAAATAGGAGCTGTATGATGACCTCAGTTTAGATTTAATGAGAAATGGAAGTTAAAAGCCAAAAACCAGGCAGGAATAAGCTGCAAGTAAAGTCTGAGGCTGCTATAAACCTGATAAGGAAGAAAGTGTGGGGTTTTAAATTGAGATTGCTGGTAGGGTGGCTGTGGGTTTCTGTAGTGACAAACTGTACTTAGAGATTCCATGAGCCCCTGATGAAAAGCTGTTCTCATTCCCTAATGCTTTATGGGAACACTGCAGCCTCTTGGAATATTTTTCAAGCAGAAAGCCATCATCATGACAACACTAGAGAAAGAAGGGCAAAAAAAAATCTTTCTGGTAGAGAAATAAAGACATCTTAAGCTCGACTTCAAAAGCTCTCTACAGCAAACAGTAGCTGTGGAGATACTGTTTCATCTTTGCCTCTGGGATATTATTAAGCCTTTCTAGTAGCTCTAACTGCAGGAGAAGGGATTACAGAAGTTGCTGCTGTGTAGCTGCCTGACATACAAATATCTGGAAAAGCACAGATCACGTTTTTGTACAAGGGCCACTTATTAGACAGCACTGAAAGCTTAACCTAGAATGAATAGCACAGCACACTCAGCTAACTGCACACAAACAAAAAAACATGCAAGACCCTCACAATTCATGCTGGCCTTTTAAGTGCTCTGGGAGAATAGGCGGGCTCCCGGCTTCCCTTTTGTCATGGCTTTGTGTACCGCAATTGGCGCCAATTGAGGCTGTGCTGCTTTGGTGTAGAGAGCCATGCCATGCCATTCACTCTGCTTCAGTTAGGGCTGTGTCAGCATTTCCATGACAAATCCTTACTTTCAAGGGTTTATAGCTTAATCGTGGCAAAATCCGCAACTGGCCGAAATGACACACACTGTTCCACTGTTAAAGGCTTTGTGGGTGAGCACCAGAAACACAGAGAAATAAATTATTTTAGGTGCTTCTGTTTGCTGCTTCTCAGGGCTGGTAATGGCTTTGTATTTTAAAATGGATAGTGTAGAGTCAAAGTCCTTATTGTGAGTTAATTGTTACAGTTGAAAGGGGGGAGAAAAAAAATCAAAAGAACCGTATGTTTTTTAGTGCTTTTCAACAGATTAGTAAGGATTTTGCAAGATTAGATTGGCGAATCAGAGATTGCAAAATGAGTTGCAAAGTGGTAGGAGTCAGTTTAGAAGCAGTTGCTTTCTAAACAAGTCCATTTTCATTTTGTTAATCCTGTGAGCCCGTGTTTAACAGAACAATTATGCTTTCTAGGCCTCCACAGAAGTAAGTCTCAGGCTGTGGAGAGAACATGATATCCTTAGCATCTGCTACACCCTGTCAAGTCTAAAGCACTTGCTCTGAAAGACAGATTTTGTTTTTTAAAGATTAACATGAAGAAGGACACTCACCTTTTCTAAATACTAAAAAAAAAATATAAATCTGTGAAGTTATAAAGCTGGAAAAATGTCATGGTCAAAAGACAGTCACTGTAACAAATACTCTTCAGGGTAGCAGCAGCAAGTGGTTCCTGGTCAAAGGTGATGAAGAGCTGGATGTTTCAGCATGACCTGCATAAAATCAGGGAGCTGAAAAATTGTATGTAGATTTGGATATAAGCTCCATACTTTTCCATATTATAAATCAAGAGCTGATGCTGTCATTTTTATTCTTAGTGAGTTGTTCTCTGTTACTTGCAATGCTCATTAAAAAAACCTATTGTTATGAACTTGAGAAGAAGCCACCAAATTTTTCTTTTATCCCAGGTGCAGTCCTTATATTTATGGCTTATATGGCCAACTCAGTATTTAATTTTATGTTTAAAGGAAGGAAATTTTTCTGACTGAATTTAAATTTTCTGTTAATCTTGTAGGAATCACACTATTCATACAATACCTTTCTCACTTTTCATTTGCAAAATTTGTGTAAGTCCAGACACACTCAGTCTGTGCATAATAAACTTTAATACTTCATGTAAATATAGACCTTCAGAGAAAGATTTTAAATTATAATTCGTGTTTTTTGTTTTGTTTTAATTTTATTTTAAATAACAGTATATATAATGAATGCCAAGAATCAATGTCTCCTAGGTGACTATGAAAATCATACTTCATTTTTTTCTGTATGTGAATGATATCTAATTATTGATTTTAGAAATGATAATTGATTAAAATATCATTAAAACTTTGGATTTTGAAAAGCAAAACAGATTAAGTGGGGAATATTGTCACTTATTTGATTGAATAAAGCATAAGTAGACAGAAATTGAATACCTGAATGATAGAAATGAAACAACTTCTATAAATAGTTATTTGAAAACAGGTCTAAACTTCCACTTTGACGAATTTATTATTAGCCTTACTATGGTCTCTCAAATGGAGCTTTAAATAACAGAGCACTTTGATTAATAATATATACAAAATAGAAATGAATAAACAATCTTACATGAAGTGAAGAGGCAGAAAAAATATTCTGGGATTCATCAAGCTGGACCTTTCATGTGTCAATGAAATAAATGCAAAATTAAATAAAACAATGTATAAGGAAGTGTATTGTTTCTGTGAGAAAATCTAGTACCATCAGAATCTTGCAAACTAAGAAAATTTCGTAGTGGTTGTAGAAGTGAGAAAAGTGCCAACAAACTCTGTTTATTAATTTAAGCTAGAGTACTTTTGAGGTGCAGAAGATGAGCAGCAGAAGTGGTATCCCAGTGCTGTGGCACAGCACTGCTCCTCCATCAGCTCTTGGGAGGCAATACTATCTCCCTTGAATATGATGTCCATATAGGGGTTGTCATAAAGAAAAATTTCAGGAATCTGAAATTCAGGGGATTTCTGAGGCCAGGACCTGCTTGTATGTTGTTTTGTGTTTTAGAGAACCAACAAGGGTCACACTGACTATTAATAGTCTAGAGATGTGTTCAACTGGAATCTGTAAATTATCTTGTGAAAGTTGCTTTCAACATCACAACTTTTCTTCTCTGTCCATCCTCCTTCATCTCTATGTATGTTCATCCATATACTTAATATTGTAACTATGGGATAAAAACATCTACTTATATACCTTCACAGTATGTATATTTTAATTATGGAATAAATATCAGAGATAACTGAGTAAATCTCATAGGATGTCATTCAGAATCCTACCCATCCCCCTCTGACCTTACAATTCATGAATCTGTAAACAATTTTAATAGTAACTTGAAGATCTCATATCACTGCTAGGAAAAAAAATGGGGTAGCCTAAATGCAAAATACTTGTAAAGGCAAGGAAAAGTCGTTTAGGCATAAAGCCAAGATAGCACATTGTAGAAAATTATTTTTTGTGTTTGTGCTTTCAACAAGAAATACATCACTCTGTAGCAATTGTATGAAAAGAATAACCATTTCCTTTACAACAATATGTGCTGAAAAAAAGAAACCTGTATAAACACTTTGGGTACAAATATAGCCTTTTATTGCCTTTGAAAAACTGAAATATATTTAAAATTACCTGGTGTAAATGATGTGTCATGATATGATTAAAAAAACTATACTCTTAAATCAATGTGGTATCTGACTGTGTAATGACATTGAAATACTTCTTAAATGAGTTTAAGTTGCAGAATTATATTTATTACATTTCAGAGAAAATGTAGAATGTATGCTAAATTAATATCTTGTGTTGAGCATGAAAATCAAGACTTGATTTTTTTTGTTACATGAATAGAAGAATTTCAATTTTTCTTTTTCATGCTGGTTAAGTAAATGGATAAATAAAGTACAAAATAATAGTCAAAATAATAGTATTTATCTTAACAGGTTGAAATGCTGCATGCATCTATTATTTTACAAAATCCTATTTCCTTAAATTTTATTTTACAACTAATCAGTGAATTATCCAAAAAACTATAATAAAACTGACATTAGTATACTATATTTCAGTAATTATCAAAACTAAGAATATTATTAACCATTCTAAATATGTATATTTTCCTGTAAATTGCAATTCAATGTATATTAACCATATTGATAGTGTTTTATTCAGAATAATTAGAACTGTGTGAGGTTTCTCTGATTTTTTTGTTTGTTTTTTGTAAAATTAGTAGTTTGCTCATAGAACCTTTAACTATTTTATCTAGTCAGATATTTTATGAATTAGAAATAGGGATGATGCTTGGATTTCCTAATTTTTTTTTTCAAAATTAATCTAATTTGTGAATGCTTAAAATAAAAATTTGATTTTATTTTCCAATTAGGAAATTGAATTCCTACACATTCTATTGCAAGTACTTCTGTAACATAATAAAATCAATTAATTATTTTGGCTTTAATATTTTTGTTTAATTTTTAAAGA
>JAOEGS010002190.1:0-31340 GCA_025447755.1 Corythornis vintsioides
TTTAAAAAAGGATTAAAAAAACACTCCATCATCTTGGTGGCCCCGCACTGGACTCTCTCCAGTAGTCCTTCTTGAACTGGGGTGCCCAAAACTAGACACAGTATTCCAGGTGGGGTCTCACCAATGCAGAGTAGATGGGGAGAAGAACCTCCCTTGACCTGCTGGCCACACTCTTTTTAATGCATCCCAGGATGCATTAAAAACCCTTCTTGGCTGCAGGGTGCATTGTTGGCTTGTGGTCACCCCCTGTCCATCAGAGCCCCCAGGTCCCTTTCTCCAGAGCTACTCCAAGAAAATCAGAAGCCAAGGCCAAAGTACACTATACATCATATCTGTATCTTTGAGAAACACAGAAAATATTTTCCAATAGCTTTTATAAGAAAGAAATTCTTTACATCCAAAGACATAGCCTAGGACTGAAAGAGTTGGGCTGGAGAATGGTCCCATTTAAGTCATAATTTAAAATCCTCAAGCGAAACTTAAGCCCTAGACACCCTCCCTGCAGTTTCTATAGGTTTGTTGGTTTTTTCCACAAGTATAACATTGAAAAATGTATTTTGTAGTACTGTGCATGTAGCACAAGTTTCCTTATAATCCATGAAAATAAATAAGGGCACATAAGCATGAATAATAGAAATTATTGAAAGGATGGTGTTCAAAAGACAACATTTATAATTAGACATCCAGCAAAGTCTAAAGCAGCATAGCATTGATAAGATCAAGATACAAAGTTTTCAAATTTGGAAGGTATTAGCTGCTGCTAGGCTAGTGTTATAAAGCAACATCCACTGGAAGAACTACCACAGTGGGGATGCATCCCTATGAAATAAGTATTATATTAGCACCAAATGCCATGTACCAAAACAAATTTATATATTAATCATTAAGTAAAAGGATTAAATAAAACCGATGCTAGACATTTTTACTCTGTTTTGTTTGGTGGTTGGTTTTTTTTAATAATTAAATAGCTATAGAAAATGTGAACTGTGTTGATTTGAGATAGAAAGTCATTTATACTACTATCCAAATAAATGTCAAAATAGATGGGTATTAAAAACAAGATTTTCAGAGATAACATATGCTCCAGGTTACACACAGGCATTGGCACACACAGATCCCAGGTGATCAGGCAAGCATCTAACCTGTTATTATGTACAGGTAATACAATGCCAAGTTGACCATGTAAATGGGCAGGTAGCATTTATATTTATGTACAAATGATGAAACATAAGCAGAACTGCACACACAGAGGAAATAAATCTATAATACTGTATTATTAGCAAGTCAAAAGTTTTCAGTTAATAGAAGTATTTAATAAAAGGATGACAAAACAGCCCACAGGCTATTTTGCAGAGCTAAACAAGAACTTGGACTATTATGATTGGTAATACTGGCAAGGTACAAAATGAAGAGGTGGCATGCAAACCTCAGTAAACTTCTTCAAGCAACAGGGAACAATTACCCTGACATGTAAAGTTAAAACAGAGAGAAATAACGAGAGGACAGGTGATCACAAGCAAGATGGTGAGATATTATTGAACTTGGCAGAAATGAAGTATATACGAGGGAAATAAAGTATAAATGAGGGAAATGCTCACAATCTTATTAACCACCAAGATTAAGTAACTATATCAGATTTTCAATGAGAGTTTAGGACAAATGTGAGTGCTAACTATTCACAACAGTGCTCCAGGCTGAAGCAGGGAATGGGGTGAGGAAGAAGGAACAGCAGAGACCAAGTACAATGGATTGACCACAGCCCCCCAGGCCCCATCCCCCTGTGCTGGGAGCTGGGGTGGAAATTAATTAATCTTTCACTGCGTTGATTCTGTTTCACCAGTAACCATAACTGGTCAAGAAGTGATCTCCTTGTCCCTGTCTCAATCACTGTGCTTTTCCACCTTATCTTCCCCACTTGTGCTGTTGAGGATGTGAGTGGCAGGGTGGGGGTCTGGTCAAGGTCAACATACCACAATTGTCAAAAAGGTAAAAAGTAGCAGTTAGATAGTGGTATGTAACTGCAGTTAGACACTGCATATAGTGTTATATTAAATACCAATGGAGACTAGTCCTGTGATTTTTATCATCATGATCAGCCCAACAAAACAAGCACAAAGATGTAAAACATTACAAGCACTTCCCTTTCAGACAAGAAAGAATTAAAAAACAAAGACAAACAAAAAAACCAGTAACAACAGACAACTGGTGCTTTCTTTCCATTAGCATTTTACAAGAAGTCAATGCAAGTTGTTTCATTAGAGCCTAAGATGGTTCAACAAAAAAAAAAAACCAAAACACAACAAACAAAAAAACACAACCAAAAATTTATTTTGAGCAATGAGGAAAGAGAAACTTAACATGAAAAGGTTCATTTACTCTTCTTTCAAGACAGGAAGGATGAATATAATCTTTGGGTGTTACTGTAAGAAATTAGAGGTGAAGAATATCCAAAGTCATAATTTATACCTGGACAGAGAGCCACTGCTCTTAACTTTTCCTTTCATTGTCTCTTTTTCAGCATGCCCAAGAACAGTATTTAGTTACTTTGGTAGTAGGGCAGTTACAAAATGCATCACAACTCATCAGTAACAGTTGTTTGAAGTGTAGGTTGATATTGATGTTGTTTCATCCACCTTTCAGTAATTCCCAAAAGAGTCTTCCCAACCATTGCAAGTTTACAATCTTTAAAATTCAGAAAGCATACTTTCTTTCCCCACCCTTGAGTGTTCATTTTTCATACTTATACATAGTTTCTATCTCTTCAAATCAAACTCCACCTGCTTGATTTTTGCTTTTCTTCTCTAAAACGTTTTCTATTTATTTGCCAGTTAGTAGCCCCTGAAATTCATCCTGATGTAAAAGGTCAATGCAGAGTATGGAACAGCTAAATGGCCCTGCCTCCTAAGCCACTACCCAGCTCATGCCATGAATTTAACTTCAGCATCCAACTTTCAGGAATGTTTTGGTGCCTGTTAAAAGGTATTTACACAGAGATGGAATAAGAGAAATCAGCCTTTTCTCACAGTCATTAAATATATCTGTATACTTCTCACAGCTTTCACCACTTCTTGTGTATTTTGATAAGCACTGAATTTGATGTCCTACCTCAATGGCAAAGACAGATCGCTTCACAATAAATGAATTCTTTAACTCATTAGTTGTGAAAAACTTCTGCTTCTATCCCCTACTGAAAACCAAGGTTTCTTATCATCTAGCAGTTAATTGCAAGTAAGAAATCATGCTAAGATTTAATAAATAAGCAAATAAAAATCCTTACATAAAATACACCAATGTGGCAGATCTGCTTCCCAGGCAACCAATTTTCTCTCATTTCCCTGATCCATGAAAAAACAGGCTTTATGTGAAGTGTGAAACACGTAATTTTGAACAGTTCCAGGGAGGAGACATCCATAATTTTTCTGTCCAACCTGACCCAGTGGATCACCACCCTCAGACGTAAGAACTTCTTCCTTATGTATAATGTAAATCTACCCTCTTTCAGTTTAAAACCATTACCCCTCATCCCATCACTACACTCTATGATGGAGAGTCCCTCCCCTTTAAATACTGGAAGGCTGCTGTAAGACTTCCCCAGAGCCTTCTCTAGGCTCAACAATCCCAACTCTTTCACATGGGAGGTGCTCCAGCCCCTTGATCATCTCTGCAGCCCTTCTCTGGACCCACTCAAGATAGTCCATGTCATTCTTACACTGGGGGGCTTTCTTCCACAGCCTGCCTCTTGCCATGTCTTTCTTACACAACGCTGCTCCAGGTGGGGTCTTATCAGAGGGGAGTAGAAGGGGAGAATCACCTCCCTTGACCTACTGGCAAGACCTCATGACAGACACTAGGATGTGAGTGGCTTTCTGGGCTGCAAGAGCACTTTGCTGGCTCCTATTCAGTTTTTCATCAACCAACACCCCAAGTCCTTCTCCAGAGGGCTGCTCTCAATCCACTCAGTTACCACACCTGGATCTGTGCTTGGGATTTCCTTGATCCACACACAGGACCTTGCACTTGAGCACCTTGAAATTAGTGCACTTATGTCACCTTGAAAAAAGAAAGAGTTCAGAGAGTTCTGAATTTCATATGCAACTAGATTTATGGGTACAAAATTGGATTCAACTTTGTGGTTTGATGATGGGGGAAGAAAAAAAACCCCTGATATATGTCCCATTGCTGTAGGGATTGGTGTGAAGGTGCTTAAAAGGCTCGACAGAAAAAAAGATCTGGTAAAATAAAGTCTTCCCCATGAAGTTAAGAGGGGTTTGTCTTTCTTTTATGGCAATGTCAATGACATGAGGTGGAGAGCACTGAGGTACTTAAGTGCATTATCTTAAAGCTCAGGATTATGTGATCTCTTTATTTCATTTTTAATAACAACTATATACCATTATAGTCCCTGATTAGGTTTCAGTCAACCTTTGTGAGAGACAGTGAGCAATGAACTGATGCTGTAATACAGAAATAGGCTTGCAACTGGAAGCAGACTGCAAACAGAAGTTCAGAAATATCTACATTAGTTCACAGAAAACATACATTTCCCATACACTACTAATATATGTTTATTTTGCTCTTCACAGGTAAACCTCCATCTGCTTGGGATTAAACAAAACAACAAAAGAAAAAATTCAAAACATTACAGACTCCTCATCCTCTTTCTCCTTCATCACTCAACACATACTGAGTATCTGCCACCCTAGGACACAGAAAATAATATTAAAGAAACTATGAAAAAAAAATAAAACCAGATAATATGAAGCTTTCTAATTTGAATGCCCTGACAGTTCAAGTTTCATGCCTTAAGGAGTGCATCTAGAATTAAATGTAAAGACACTAATCCCACTTAAGATACATTACTTGATGCATGCACAAAATGTGCAGTATCATTATATCCCTATTTGTCTATCAGCTGCTTTCATGAAGAAAAATAATCAGACATAATGTTACTGATGTAAACAACACACAAGTGCTCCAAAATTCCCTTAAATGGCTACAATTCTGATGTACCTTTCCAGACGCTCACTTGTTGTATTATTCCCTACACAAGACTAACTGTTGAAGACTTGTTTCATTTTCTTTACAGACTGTCAAAATGGAAGGGGCAAGAAATGGGGATCACCAGCTTCAATTTCACTGCCAATGCATCACAACTCTGAGTGGAGACAAGACTCTGAATTTACTACACAGATTAAAACAAACAGAAAAAAAATCACAGAGAAAAACTAGTAAAAAAAAACCCCCACCTTACACAAAACAAACGAAAAAACAAAAATTAAAAACACACCACCAAACCCACACAAACATGAAGACAGGGGACATTTTTTCTGGAAAATGAACCCTTAGGGGTTTTTTCTTCTCTCTACTTCCAACAGAGAACAAGAATTAATAAAATTAACCCAAAACAGGTCATTAAGCTGTACCATGTAAATAAAGGCAGAGCACTCATTCAAACAGAAACTCAGCCTAATGGATTACAATAGCTCATCAGTTTTGCATGGATACTGTAATTTTCAGGATGAGAAACGATGTCCTGCCCTCCAGCCTGGACTTGGTGATGCCAAAAGTACTGCTCTCCAGCAAGGTCATTTAACTGGAATTGCTCCACATTCCACAGCCATGAAGGTCAAACAACAGGGAGATGGCTTCATCAGGCAGCACAGTGCACGACCAATTCAGGCAAGGCAAATCAAAGCAGCACCAAGTCAGTCACAGAATTAGTATCACAGGTAACACTTTACCAATATTCACACCTATGATATTATATGAATATACTTGGCAATTAAAAGATTTAAAAAAAAAAAAAAAAGAAGAAGGAAATCCCATGTTTCAAAGGTATGCCAGAATTTGGTGTAAAGTTTCTGAAGTTTTGAGCTAAAATCATTCCTCGGGCACTAAGCAACTACAAAAGTTCTAGTCCCCTTATCAACATTTTACATATGAATAAACATGAAAAATACACACTTCTGTAGTGTTTGAGTTCTTAGTTTTCTCATACATAACACCAGCTTCCTGTGATTTGTTTGTACTAATGCAGAGAAAGAAAACATGGTGAGATACAGGTTTCTAAGTTATGATAATTTAAGTCTCTTCACCCTGGATTTTTTTGTGATGGATCTTTAGCAAATATATAGGCTTTAAGCACTCAAAAATCTGAGACAGAAAAATGTCAGCACCTGAAATTCATATAATGCAAGCTTGCAACATCTGTACAAAAGAACATTTATCTTACAAAAGGCTCCTTTGAACAGTCTCTTCCAGCAAGGTGTCCAGAAAATGACATTTGACACGGTACATCAGGCAAGCTTCTGAAAGGACAGTGTTACTGATCAGCAGGCTACATTGAAGTAACTGAAAGGCACATAGAATAATTTCATATTTATTCAGTAATTAAGCAAGGCACTCAGTCATGAATTTGTAACATCAATGTCCAATAAATGGATGGCTAAGAACAGTTTCAAGTTGTCTGAAATTCTGCTGAAAATTAAAAAATATACCACAAATGGTAGTCCAGCCACTGTAGAATGCTTCTCAGTCACCCAGAGGTTGATCTGGCTGCCCAACAGTCAGAATACATGGGTCAGCTATCTGTCTGGAAGATAACCTATTTCCTAATCAGAACATCCAAGAAACTTCCAACACTAAAACAATATTAACTGGGTATGAAGTTATCTAACTGGGATATCATATAACTGGGTACCGTTTGTGCCTGGGCAACCTAAAACCAGTAAGATGTTCCAATATGCAGCTGCTCCCACAGCAGCAGCTGACACTGCCAAAATTCAAGACATTGTGCACCTCCTGCAGAATAATCAGTCCCATGAAGACAAGACACCTATGAATACTTGCAAAAAATCCACTGTATAAAATACAGGTGCAGAAAGGAATTGAAATTCACTTTGCTTCAACCATTGCCATAAACTACTTAGCTGTATTACTTAGTTATTTATTAGTATTACTTAGCTGGATGAGATGAGTAGTAATGCAGAAAAAAGCACCTCCATGGTTTTGTTCCATCCATTTTTGTGGCAGACCTTCCAGGATGAAAAACTTTGGGCCATTCAGTGACTACAATGACATGGTATCATCACCACTACTGAACATCAACTTAACACCCCAACAGACCCTCAAGCCAAGAGGCACTCTGTATTTTTCAAATGCTGCTTAAAGAGACATGTTTTTCTTTATCAAGAAGGTTCCTCTCTGGGATATTAGTTATTTGGAAAGAAATTAAAGGAAAATTTGAAAATGTTAGGAGTATTCTAAAGCAAACAGCCTTATAGAAAATGTGAGCACTGAGCATTTGCCTAAGTCTTTGGTTTGCTGAGAGTTCTCAGAGAATTCACAAATGTCAGAGAAGGTGACCTGAAAGATCACTGATGCTGCAACACACAGGGCTTATCCTCCCAGCACACAGATACACTCTATATCCTTCTCTATCTGTGCTCATCAGACACTTGCATCAGCCAAATCAACACCCAAAGCTGGCAAAAAAAGACCCAGGTCTTCTGTCCCCCTCTTGAGAAGGTCAAAGTGTCATTTCTTCCCATGAGAGGGAAACAAACTGACCACCACACTCCTTTACCAGCCCAACAAGCACTACAGCCTCGTCAAGATATGACAGAAAACTGAAGCTGTAATACATCATAAACAATAAGGGGTTCTTTTCCCCAAGAAAAAAAAAGAAAAAAGAAAAGAAAAAAAGAAGAAAACTAAGTTATAACTAACTTGCTTCAAATAGCTGGAAAGACAGCTCAAAAAAAGTACCTTTAGGATTGTTTTCTCTTTGTTGTCACCTATAAAAAACAATCCTGCAAACTCTTAAGGTTTTTTCCCCCTTCCTAAGTGGCATTTAGATTTTAAATAAATGGGAAAATGGACTTTTTAAAGTAGCACTTATGTTCAGAGTATGTTTAATACACATCATTCTTCCAAAAGCAACAGTATTTAAAGAAGATACTTATTTCTATCAGCTTTAGACACTGAAATTGAATACAGAAATTAAACTGGTCATTCCCTGGATGAGTGTGTGACAGCAGAAAACAAGAATTCACAATCTGCTGAGAATGCCACTCCAAAGCCTCACCAACAGTTAAATAAAGGCTCAAAAGCCATCATATTACCATACATGACAGCAGATTACAATTGTTATTGCAGACCTTTCAGAAGAGGAAATTATGTTTCCTGTATTTCTTGAAAGTAGTCTTAGAATTTATTTAAAGCATAGGAGCTTTATAAAATAGTTTCATTAGATTTTTATTTTTTTTTTTTGGGTAACTGTAAGAATAAGTATTCCTCTTTTTTGAACCACTTTTTCTTGGAATCATATAATAATTTTCCTTGCTATGATAACAGTTTCCCTCAGAACATTGTTTTATGCAAAAGTAACCTAAAGAATGATCTTTGACTTTCAGTTTTTATTCCTTTTACAGGTGTGGGACCTACACTTAAGGAGTGTATATTCTTTGACTAAATGCACAACATGAATTAAGAACCAACAACTGATAAAGAGTTACCACTGAGAAGAGTTTTTTAAAAAATACAGAACAATATTTAAATTGTGGAAAGAATATATCTTCTGGGTGTATAGGTAAGAATCTAATAGCGAAGTGTTACCCATTCTTCAAAATATCAACTGTGCTCCCCTCTGAAGTGCATCCCTTATAGTAATTCACACTGCAGCTGACAATAACCAGTAGTCATGTCTTTAGCAGTTCAATTGCAGTGCTATTTCATAAACTGATGTATTTTCTTAAGGAGAAAAAAACCTGTAAATCTTCAAGATATTATTTCCAAGGAAGTCTTCAATCTGTCTCCAGATCATCAACTACACATAGTTACACACATTTGAAAAAACAAAATCTTAAGCAATTTTAACAAACATGGTACTTTAACAGTGAACATCCTGTAAAGCTCTGAACTTTATACAGATGGGAAGGAAAAAGCTAAAAAGGGAGTATCTACTGGAATTTCTTTAGATTTGCCAGTTGCTGACTGGGATCTCACAAGCACAAACAGCCCTGTAATACATCTCTACGATAACTGTAATAAATAACACCACCTAAAGACTGGAGTCAAAATAGGACAGATCCTAAGCACTGAGGAATCCTCCTCAAGAAGATGAGAATTTGTAATCCATCACATTAAATACCATGAAAACAATGTTCAAACTCCTAAATGTGTACTGTGCACCAGAAAGAATCATACAGGCAATAAAACCAACAAAAACAAGCAGACAAAATCCCCACCCAAACCACAGCTGAAACATTTGTCTTGTTACTCAAGGGAGGCTTAGAAAATGCATTAAAACCTTTAATTCAGAAATGAGAATTCCTTTTTCTCCTAGATGGTGCTCACAGTTAAAACACACACATGGGGTTTATGGTGTGTGACAACTCTGGTCATGCTTCACCTCTTCCTAACAGCCCTCTCCATTCCACAGACAGCAACTGCTCTTCTCTCCCAAATACTTAAACTGATCAGCATTAATACATTACATCCACAGTAATGGTTGTAACCTTAGTTTGATGTCTGCTGCATCTCCATCAGGAAGGATGGAGTCTAGGATGGCTGAGAGGCCACCATATTTTCCATCTCAATTAGTTGTTTTAAAATAAATGAACAGATAAATAAATAAGTTCTCCCTCTAAACCCTCACCTCGCAAATTATATTAGCAGCCCAATTGGTTTTACACTCTAGTACACACCATCTTTCTTCTACAGGGAAATACTTTTGAGATGGATGGAAACAACCCTATCTATTATAAAAATCACTCATGCTAACATGCTAGCACTTTTTTTTATACTGTTTTGAAAGAAATAATTGGGCTCAGTGTTCAGCAATGGGAACAATAGCAAGGAGGAAGACTGCATATAAAGTAGGAATGCTATTTCAGAGGAAATTTGCAGTTCACAGATATTAATGGAGGTTGGTGTTTTTTCTTGTTGTTTTGGGGATTTGTTTTGTTCTCAGAAAAAATCTCGGTTTATGAAGATCAGCATCTTCCCTCTTGATACCACAATTTCCAATTAATAAGATTTTGAAACAGCTTTTTGCTTCCGAATAGCTAGTTTACACATACTAATGCTATTTAAATCCTTCTTTACTTTAAATACTGAAGTTCACAATGCCAAAAAGAAATACACTAAGCACATTGATGCAAGCCCATAAAACATTACTTGCATGAGGTTACCAGCTAATGCTTGGCACCAACTGATGTCATTAACCTAAAGTTCTAAAATAAATACAAAACTGAGAGATCTACTACAAGATGTACTATAGATGAGAACCTAATCTCCCTCTGAGACAATTTGCAAGCTTCAACACTTGGCTTACATTAGTCAAACATTGTGCTTAATTATTAGGACTAGGAATTGAACCCATGTTCCCAAAGTAATTTTATGCAAAATTCTTCTGTCACTGAGTTGTTTCATATTTTGGTTTCTCAAATGACATAGTACAGATAGTAGAGTACCAAGTCTCCAAGGAGCTGTTTCATTACTTCCTTTAAAAAAAAAACCAAAAAACAACTACGATTAAGCTCTTCAGTAAAGTTTTATACTTGTACTTCCTAGGGGAATGTGTAATTTGTTCTAAACTAGGAGCATAATTTGAGCCTTTAAAAGATTTTATTTCAAAATTAGAATTTACCAAAGCCATGAAGGAAATCTGAAGCTGTTAACAACTATGAATTATAATACTGCCTTCAAATGTTGTGAATGCCCAGTAAGATACAGAGTCAAGTGTCAAGAAGCATCTGAGAAAATGAAGACAGATTAATCATATAGCATTCTCTTCTATATGATTTTTAAATACACCTCTTTCTATAATGGGAATATCAAACAAATTTAGAAAAGAAGCACAACTGTTAATCATTATGAAGTAGCTTCTAAAAAAAATAGTTTAAAATATAAAAAGGTAGTATATTTATTTCCTCTTATGGTTTACCTATCAATCCTCCAGAGACTGATCAAATCTTAACCAGATCTTCTCTATACAGAATGGAAATTCACAACAAACAGAAAAGGCAAAAGAAATTTAGATTCTTTCCTACAAAAAACAGATAAAAATAAGCAATAGTCTGTGTATTGTTAGCTGACAGGTTCTTTTCTCACATACAGAATTCACACAACTTTTACTGATATTTATGCACATCAAGACATTTCAGTAGAGAATACTGTGCCAGAAGATAGCAGAACTCCTGTTAAGCACTAAATTCAAGATTTCAATTAGCATTTTAGCTAATTACCAACATGAATCTCTCTTATGTAATTTAAGCTTAACCTAACATGAAGACTAGGTTACTACCTTCTCCACATCACCATTTTCTTTTTCTCTCCTACAGAAAAGACAATCCCAGTTTCTTCACGTGTTCCAAAGAGAATAAACTGCTATCCAGCCTTCTGTCATTTCTGCTCCTTTCCTCTGAGCTTTCCCAGAATGGGAATACAAGTACCTATTCTTTTAACCACAGTAAGAAGGGGAGGGGGGAGAAGATTGTTTTATATATTTGAAAACAGAATATTCTATACAAAGATGTCCCAGTGTCTGCCTTTCTCACAGCAGCATAACAACGTGGACTTGCATTTACTATTTCACAGAAACCACTAAAAAAAACATTTGTGCATATCTAGTACTTCATCTTGCATTTCTGCTGCTGATTATGCCACCCAAGTGTAGTTGGAAGCCTTCACAGTTCCACAAAATTGTTTATTTGTCTTTCTTTTCTTCTGTTCTTAACTATTCAGTGCTTACAAATATTTAAAGGAGGGCAGGTGTCAAGAGGACGAGGCCTATCTCTTTCCAGGGGTGCCCAGTGATAGGACAAGGGGCAACAGGCACTAACTAGAACACAAGAAGTTCTATCTGAACATAAGAAAATTCTTTACTTTGAGGGTAATGTAGCACTGGAACGGGCTGCTCAGAGGGGCTGTGGAGTCTCATTCTCTGGAGACTTTCAAAACCCAGCTGGACATGTTCCTGTGCAACCTGATCTAAGCATAGCTGCTTTAGCAGGTGGGTTGTATTAGATGATTCCCACAAGTTCATTCCAATCCCTAGAATGCTATAGTAGTACATCAATCCATCATCATTATTTTGAACCCCAGATTACCCTCAAATAGGCTCACAGGCTCAAAAACCTGGACGTCCTCAGCAAGTTCAAAGGACATTTGTTCCATCACCCATGGCCCTAGTGAAAATGTGAGGAATGCACAGACAGTGCTTTCCAAGCAGCATTTCACCTGCTGCAAAGCAGTTTCACTTCCATTAAGATGTGTATTCCCTAAACTTAACATAGTAAGCATCATAGGTTAAGATGTGTGGCATCTACCACTTCACTCCTTTTATATTTAGAGAAAACTCCGCACTTCATTAAATATTATTAAGCTTCCTTCTCTATACTCCCCAGCAAGTGTACCTTTTCTCACTACCACACCAAATTTCATGTTGTGTTGAGAGGTGGTTAAGGAGCTGAACACCATAAGCTCTGCTGGATGGAAGATGCTACCTATCAATGCCTGTTCGGGTCAGGAGCAAGAGCAGCTACTCCCTGGGCTGTAGGGACCAGTGAGGACACCTGTCACCACAGCACTCACCTCTACCTCCAAGCAGGCCATCCAGGCTAGGGGGATGGCCTCTATGTGACTGTTCTGCTTGCCCCTGGACCCTGTGTGTCACCTCCAGATCTCCAAGAAACAACCCTCCCCACACTCCACCTGCTGCTTTCTCGGTTCAAAATGCTGTGGTGGGAAAGGTGGGGAAAGGGTCTGTGCTTCAGCAGATTTTGTACTACGATGCCAAGGCTATGGCTGCACGTGTCAGGCTGGCCCTTTGGGAGAAGAAGGCCTCAACTAAAGGTGAGGTGGAAAAGGATTCCAGCAACTATAAATGCATTCTGACTTTACACATTTACAACCTCCATTTCCACCACTCCCTTCCATAATGTTTTCATTATTACATGAAACATAAATAAATAAATAAGCAAGCCCAGAGTTTTAGGAATTCACATGAGCAATTAAGGCTGCAGAGCTTGGGTTGGTATAACTGCTTTGTCTGAACAATAAGAAAGAAAGAAAAAAAATTCAATACCTTCAGAAGCTAAAAATACTTTATACAGCTAATAAAATCCATTTCTTTCAATGTCAGGTGCTAATTACCATTCTAGTTGTAAATCTACTAAGAAAGTTATCAGAATAAAAATAATACATTGAGAGATGCAAGATATATTTGAAAGCAAGTACTTTCTTTTTTTTTTTCTCTTAAAATAATCAAGCATTTTTGTAATATGCACCCTAGCAAGGGTGAGGCAAGGCCTGAGGCAACCACATGGCTCAGTAATTCAGCAAACCAGGAATTAAGGCAGTACAGGTGGCTATGGAGGTATTCAATGATGTTGAACTTTAATGAACCAATTTGAACAATGTGTGATAAAATCAGCATATAAAATGATGCACATTGCTAAAATCATGAAGAGAAATGGCTTTCTCCTGCAAGGCTCAATAATTCCATACAAAAGGCACCTTCAGAGATTGTGGGTGTACATATGGAAGGGTGAAGCCAACAGAAGCAAAATAAAGCATTTAACAAATGCACATAATTTCTACACCTATGTAATACCAGGCACCTGAAATCTATCTAAAACAATTGTTCATCTGTCCTTTTTACACACTTCTCTTTTGCTAGAGCTTACTCAGTTTTTGTGTCTCATAGCAACTGATCAATTGTCAGTTTTTGTAATTTATATTCAGAGAATATATTATTTTTTGGACAAATAAGCACTTTCTTGAGAATGCTAATGCTTTTGTATTACATGATATCCAATGAATCAATAGTTTCTATGAAAAAAAGTGAGACAATGTTATCTAAACCATATACTCAAGTTCAAAATCACACAGCAGTGTAACTTTTGGGAAAGAAAACTACCAACAGACCATAATTTTTAATATCTGCCACAATTTCTCCTTTAATTCAAAGGTCAGCAAGCACATTTGCTACTCTGAGTGATCAGTGCCTTACTGTCTTTATAAGGTACAATTACTTGGACAGCTATTTATCATCTCTAACAATTAAAATAATTGCTCCTGTCTTCAAAGAAGCAAAGGTTATAAAGTTTCACCTCCAGTCAAAGCTTTTAAAATTTGATTACTTACTCTAGACTGATAGGGGCATCACATTGGTATGATAAGAGGATTCTATACTGATAAATCATAACAGTATTGAAAGTGCCATGCTGCCAGACAGACTCACTTTAAGCAGCATACTGGAAAATTTCCATTTGATGTGACTCGTATAACAAGGCTCTTGCTCTTACCCTTTCATTTCTAACTAAACACACACCAGTCTGCAGTACCCAAAATAATGAAAAGCACTGAAATAATCCTACATCACCTCCAAACACCTAAGAGTCCCATCAGAGTCAACAGAAACCATTCATGAATCATTCTGGGTGCTTTATAATTAAGTTGAGGAAGGAAAGAGACAACAACACACATACCTACACCCAATTACATGGGCAGACATGGCAATATTGCTCTGAATTATTTCTGAGAGTTAGGCAATTCAATAGACATATTTAATACAACACAATTCACTATTACATTTATTAATTTCTACTGAAGACCACTCATCACTGAGTAAGGAAAACATTCTTCTTCAGATTTAAGCCTTATTCTGATAGCTAGTTCACATATCTATGGCAAGAACCTTATTGCCCAGAACAAAATAAAAGTGGGGGGCGGGGGGAGAAAAAGAAATCATATGAACCAAATCAACAAAGAACAAATTCAGTAGAAGATATCCTATAAATATGGGTTTCATCACCCTGAAAGTCTTCATGAAAATCACATCAAGTATGTTGGTGGAAAAAAAAAAGTATCACAAAACCAGATGTAACAGCAGAGATGAAAAGTAATATAAATATTTGAAAATAAAGCATGGCTAGACAAAAATGGGGGGGGAACCCAAAACCACAAACCCTACAACACCAACCAAAACTACACCTTGTTAAAAGGGCAACCATCAACCTGTAAAGAAGTTAACAACAGAGAGCCACAGAATACATCATAGTACAAAAAAAAAGCAGTAAAATTCTGCAAGACTTCTTGCAATACAACTCTGGGAGATGGCTTAAAGTAATGGAGAACAAGAGCACTGCAAAGAAAGAAGAGGTATCAGAGGAAATAATAATATGTGAAATACAGTCAAAGAAATGTCAGTAAAGTCTTCAGATATAAAATTCCAACAGCTAAAAAGACAGAGAAGCAGAAGGAGAGAAGGTTCAAGAGAGAGACATAGCTCAAACACTATCAAGGAGTGTACAACTTCACCAAGACCATCTACACATTATAGGTGATTAAAATTGATGCTATGTGATCCTAAATCAACTTAAAATAGAGCTTTAACTAAATTATTTTGCATATTAAACCTGGGGAAGGTCTTTTGCCCCAAAACACCACTGGAATATCATTTCAAGAGTTCTGGGATGTTTTTCTTGTACATAGATCTCACCCATGTTTAGAAAGAAAAGCCTCCCACTTCTAGGCTACCAATTCAAGAACAGGACTGCTGTTGTAGCAAAAATCTGCCAATATAATCCTTCGGTAGATAACATCAATTTAGTGACTTCAATACACTTAAGGGCAGTATCTGCCTCACAAAAAAACACTCTCTATTACTTTAATTCCAGTAGAGATGCCATTAAGTGAATAGGCAATAAAAACAAAGTACTTAAGAGGTTTTGTTACACATAAGTAGGCAACACACGGAAGACTAGACTAGGAACAACTCTACCAGATCCAGAGAGCTAGACAATTAGGTCTACAGACTACAAAAACTTCCATTTTTTTCATAAAGAGTGAAACAGCCTTAAAGAAAAACTACAAACAAGTCCTGCAAGGGGCTTTCTTTGACCTTCCCAAGGAAGGTCTGGCTGGGGGGGAACACACACTGAGAGCAATGCAGCTTTTCTCTCTCTTGGAGACCTTGTGGAAGTGCTGTGTAAATAACTATTAAAGGGCTGCCAAGTCTGCTTTGCAGCATCTCATCTGGAGATTACCATGACACTGGGGAATATTTCTTCTTTTCCCCCCCCTCATTAAACTGTTCCTAGTTTTCTTATGAACCTCTGATCTGCTTGTTCAGATACAGATAAACAACATTTCTGTGGATTTATCTCAGAGACACACAAGCAAATTAAAAAACTTGAGCATTTATTCAACTTCTAGCTCCCTTTTAGGAGAAAAAAAACCCTACTTTTTTCTGTTTCATATCAACTGATGTTACATATTTCTGTAAATGGCTTAGCTATAAAGAATATATAAATGGAGGCTAAGGCTATCTTACAGGTAAGTATGGGAGGTATAAAGCCTTTAAAATTGTTGAAATATAAATGACAAGGATTCCCAGATTGCCTCTCCAGTGTCTTATGTCTCTTATTAAGATTTGATAGTCATACAAAATAAAACTGTAGATTCAAAAGTAGGCAGAGAAAACAGTGTCTAGTAAGTAGAACAGAACAGAGAGCACAGAACAGGATTTAACTGGAGGGTTAAAGAGAAACTGACACTTCATTCAGAAATAATTCTGAGTATTAGAGAGTTTAATAATAATAATGAGGTTTCAGAAAGAGTGTTCACTCTTGTAAGTGCCAAGGGAGAATAACAACACAAAAAGACCCTTTTCTCACACATCTGATACAGTTAAAATGTGCAGTATTAAATGAATGCCATGAAGCATGATGGCATGTTACTGTATGGTGACTTTTTTTCCTTTAAAAAGGAAATTTAAATCTTTCATGTAAGACACTATAACAGGATTTTGAGGAACTGCCTTTGCTTTGTGGGGTTTGGAGGGCAGGCATGTGAGGGGAATGACAAGGCTGTTTAAGTTCTTCAAATAAAATATGCCTTATACCCAATCCACATTCACAAGAAATCCTCATATCCCACTTCATATGGAGAGTGGGAGTGATGAAAAAACCCATTTTTCATTCCTCCAGCATCAACAAATCACACCAAAACACTACCAATCCTTTCTAAGACATTATCATTCACCTCCAACCACCAAAAAAAAAGAATTAAAAATCTCAGCTCATATGGTCTGCCCAATAAACAGTGCTTTTCTTGTGAAGGCAAATGTAACATGGCACTGAAAGGGGCCCTAAACTTAAAGGAAATAATTCATATCTCAGGGAAAAAATAATTTATATGCAAACTGGACAGTTATTGGCCCATACCCATCCTATAATGCTTAAAAGACTACTCACAGGAAACTTCAAGCTGTTTTGCCAAACCTGGATTCGCTACTGCATTTCAGCTGCTCCTGAGAAATATCTAAGATTTTGCCCTCTCAAGAATACCTAAAACACGGCACCTCCCTGGAAAATGGGAGAAGAAAACCATACGAAAGGGCTGGAAACAATGCACTGAAAGCAACTTCAAGATGCTTTTTTTTTTTACACTCTCCATTGGTCAAGTCTATAAAAACTTTGAATCTAATGAAAGAACTTATTACAGCTTAATTTTATTACTGGGTAAAGTCTTTTTGCAAAAATAGTGAAACTAGGAACCTGTGAAATTACTACTTGTTTAAAAAAAACCAGTTCTTGCCTAGCACGAACACCCTCCAGGCTACTACAAATGACAAGGAAGGATAATTCTCAAGCTTTTCCAAGTGAACACAAAAAGCTGTGGTGGTTTGGGTTGGTTTGGTAAAATTTGTTTACTCTTTCATATCATTTAGTGCTTCCAATTGATCAATCCATGTTTTAATGTTAAGAAATAAGACAAATCTCTACTGCTAACACCACCGAGACTGAAGATGCATCTCTCCAACATTCCTGATTTCAGGGCCCGTCTGTTGCTGCCTAGCTTTTCAACAATATGGAAAAGATATTCACGGGCAGAAAAATAGCATCCAGGTTGGGGTTTTTTTTTTCCATAAACATTTTATGAGACTATGAAATCTAATCTTCTATGTAGTAGAAAGAGCTGCAAAAACATGGTTGTCCGTTTACAACCAGACAGCTTGTCAACACTTCTCTTTGCAATGATTTTCTAGAATATTTTTGTCTTGAATCAAAATTCACACCTTAAATGAACAAAAAGCAACACTGAATGTTGCTTTCCTGCTTTCCAGTGCAGCAAGAGGAAGGAAAGGCAAAGAGAGTGCTTTTAAATCCACTTCAAAAATTAATTATATTTTGTTTCAATTACATCCTGTTACCATAAAAATATATTTCTAATCAGTTCTAGACAGAAAACAGTACTCTTGACTATATAAAGATGCTAATCAGTGATTCATACTTTTCTGATTACTCAACAAGATTTCTCCTCATTTGAAGACAACACAGAACCGTGTCACTTCCCACTCAGAAAAGAAATAACAGGTTGTTTTACAAAACAAATGCAGCCTCACAGTTCCCTTCTGAGCTGCCTTTACTTCAAGAGTCCCTAATCCAAACTGTTGGCATTATTATGCAAATTAACGATCGCTAAACCCAAAATGGCCCCACAGCTTTCAGAAGGTGGGTATAAACAACAACAGTCCCACAGTAACCCAGGTTTTCTCTGAAGAGAGGAATCTTGAGACATTTCTCTTTCTCAACTTTAACAGCCAGCAACATCTGCGACTACAAAGTTCCCAGCACACCTCTTCCAGCTGTCACTAAGTCATGCAGCATAAAACTCAGAATATTCAGGTCCTATTATTACCAATCACAGAAAACAATCGTAATTTTACATTAATATCCATCCCTGTTGTTTGGAAAAAAAAAAAATAAAATAAGAAATTGCAGGAAGCTACTTAGAGGGGCAGCTTAACAAGTCACTTGAAAGATATTTTTAGTAGCCTTTGATCCATCTGTGCACCAGGTCCATTTGGTAAAAGAACAGTTGAATACTAATCTATCATGCCAATGCCTCTGCTTCCCAGAGGTAGTTTAGAGTCGGCCACTTTCTCTCCAAGTCATGCTTAGACAGACAAGGAGAAAGCAGTAGGCAGAATCTTCTGAAATCAACTCCTACATATTTTAATTAAACATTAAAAGAATATAGTAATTGTGCCACTGGCCGTTTGGAAAGTTTAAGGAACAGCATACTAAAAGGACTAATCTTTCCCCACGTTCATTCTTCCAGCAAGATCATTTGGAACTTCATGAGCCACACTTCGTAACTGAACTCCTATTCTAATCCACCTATACTTTTGTCTATCAAAAAAGATTCATTATGTGCAAACATCCCTCATTATCAAGTCCTGCTCATTTTCATTATCTCATCCTACTACTGGTATCCTAAGAAAAACTCCAGTTTATGTGAAAAGACTATGTGTACATGAAGTGTAACAAGCATGCTCTCTCACTTCTCTTGTCCAAGCTGCTCTGCACTACTTGGTGGTTTTCAAAATTCAAGTAAAAGTAGGAACAAAGCCATCCCTTTCTCTCCCTTTTTCTTTATTTATTCTGCTTCTTTATCTTTTTATATGCGTTATATCCTTTCAGGTAACACTCAATCTGGTGAATATGTGAAGAGATGAAAGCACCATTGATTTATACAACCTGTTGTGTACAGAAAATTCCATTGAGCCAAGCCCACCTGACCACACTCTCAACCACACGATAAATCTCCTGTGCATTCACAATAACAAAGCAAAATAGGAAAAACAAATGTTATGCAAAGTGGTTTACAAAATCTAGCAAAACAAGTTCTAGTTGCATCTACCCTGCACAGGGTAAGGCTCCCATGCAGCACAATACTACGATTTGCTTGTAGCCTACAAAGGTTTCCCATTTTCCCACCCCATATCTTTCACAGTAACACAGTATGTGTCTATTTGCCAGACACTTTTTACAGTGCACAAAGACCCATTCCATAATTTAGGTGACTAAATCAGTGCTTTATGTTTCACACATTTTAAGGCCTTGCTTGATGTCATCCAGACACTCACTGAGAGTCTTCTGCAACTTTGGGGGCTTCTTATACATACACAGCCAGAGATGTTCTCCTACAACAAAGCTTCCTCTACTGTGTATGCTTGATTCAAAAAATACGTTCAGCTTCCCTGTAATAAACCTTGAATGTTCTTTTTAATCATGCAAAATCTGTTCTTCCCAAGAGCACCTTCTAAGCTATTAGCTCTGACGTCGCACCAAAAGTTGGGTTTTTAATTAAATTCTATGCTTTTAGCAAGTTCCTACTAAAAACTGGTCTTGGACAACTGCATTGCAACACTGTATTTAATGTTCCAGGGTTTGTACTCCTGATTTCCTCATTGGTACATAATTCTATGATTCTATAATTCACACTTTAATACATTTGATTAAAAAAAAAAATGACCTTGAGCATTACCAGTAACCTCATTCTTCAATTATGGCTAACAAAGCCTGAATTCACAATTCAAGCTCTGTCAGGCTGTCAGCTTTTTTTTTCCAGCTTTATTCCCTACTTTTCAAATTATCAGAAAACCTGATGTTGCCATTTTATGCCCACGTATCTATGATATATCAAACACTACACTTACTAACAGCAGCTCTCTTCATATGTGCAAATGTGTTCATATCTGCAAATGTGGCCTTCTTAGAAAGGCAGGAGAGTAAACAGTTTTCACTACATTATACTATGTAAAGCTTATGAATCTGGACTCAGAGGTATTAAGCAATTACTTGTCCTTGGCATGGCAGGAATAGAAATCCAACAGTTCTGTGACATTAATCATGACCTTCACAAATCATGGAAGAACATAATCCAGTCTTCTTCAACACTACAGGACTTCTATGCAAGACTTGACAATTTAAGGTCTCCTGATCTTCCAAGCAATGGACACAACTCAGTCCTTGCATGCATGAAAAACTGAAGGGTTAAAGAACTGAAGATACACCACTATGAGCTGGCAGAAGAATTAAGTACACCTGCATTGACAAGAAAAATGTGTCAGCCAAGCGGGCAAGGCAGTTTACCAACTGTCACAAAAACACTTAATTAAGCTGGGATGACAGTTTCACAGTTTTTGAGATGGGCAGAATTACACCTTTCCTTAAATAGTCAGTGCTTTGACACAACTCCTTGAAGAAACCTAAGAGGGCTGTACCTAAGCATGCCTTTGCAGCAGATTACTTTCCTTGGATGGTCTTCAGTATCTTCATAGTCTCTTCAAATAACTTAAGTACCATCTTGCCTCAACTCCCTTGATGAAAACAAAACAAACAAAAACCAAAACAAACAAGCATACATAAAAACACCACAACGACCACCAGCAACTACCTTCCCTTCATTTATCTCATTCCTCCTGCACAGATGATGCAGAAAGAGCTTCATATTACATCAGGGGAGAAAGAAAAAAAAAAAAAAAAAAATAGAATTCAGCTTTCCTCAAATGAAAAAAAAAGCCTGAAGTGAAAACAGCCTCAAGGCAGACTATACATATGTGACATCATGACTACTCCAAGGCAGCTTCTTAATAGTATATATGTAAGTCACTATTACTTTTTTATTATTTGGTCAAACTTCACAGAATCACTGAATTTCAGCAGTCAGAAGGGACTTCAAAGATCATCAAGTCCAACCCCTCTGCCAGAGCAGGACAAAACTAGAACAGATCACTCAGAAATGCATCCAGACAGGTCTTGTGAGGTCTCCAGAAAAGGAGACTCCACAACCTCTCTGGGGAGTCTGTGCCAGTGCTCTGTGACCCTTACTGAAAAGAAGCTCTTCCTCAAGTTGAGGTGGAACTTTCTGTGCTCTAACTTGAATCTACTGTCCCTTGTCCTGTCACAAGGTAGGAGTGAAAAGAGAGTATCCCTGCCTTCTTGATGCCCAGCCCCTAACCTTACTAATATTTACACCAAATCTTAACAGAGCATTATGTCACAGTAAGTTCTTAAGAGACAAGAAACAGTCATAGAATCATTGAGGTTATAACAGACCTCTAAGTAATCGAGTGCAACCACAGAGCTAGCACTGCCAACTCCACCACCAAACCATGGCCTTAAGTGTCACACGACCTCCAGTGATGATGAGTCCTCCACCTCCCCTGGGGAGCCTGTTCCAGTGCTTAACAACCCGTTCAGTGAAGATATTTTTCCTAGTATGCAACCTAAACCTCCCCTGGCACAACCTGAGGCCATTTCCTCTTCTATTGCCTGTTACTTGGGAGAACAAACTGACCCATACCTCATCACAACCTCCTTTCAACAGCTGCAGAGAGCAAGAAGGTCTCCCCTCAGTCTCCTTTTCTCCAGGCTGAACAACCCTCACTCCCTCATCCACTTCTCGTAAGACTTGCCCCTTCCCCAGTTTGGTTGCCCTTCTTTAAGTACACAAATCCTGCTATGAAAAATGCTCATACTTAAAAGTTTTCTTCACTCTGAGAAGAACTGCAACTCTATTATATTTAATGATTCATATCTATTACACCCTTTCTGAAAACCTTGGCTTCAATAGGTGTCAGGAAGAAAATAGACTTATTCTCCCTTTCTTGACAACTGGGGCAAGTAACTACACTATGCATTCTTGTTATTACTTCTGTATGTTTTCAAAGGTTTTCCTATAGACTGTCCCAAGAAAGTAAACAGCATTATTAGCTTGATTTTTTTTTTAAGTTAGAAAAATCTGTAATTTTAGTCTAAGCTAACAAACAGTACCACAATTTATATCTTTCCCTCTGTTTTGCAGGTTTAAGGAGGAAAAAAAACCCACCACATTGCTTTAGTATCAAAATCACACCTAGTTTTCCTGTATTTTACTATTTAAGTATATTCCATTAAGTGTTGTTCACTATAGTTCTACAGACATGAAAATATATGGGCTTTACATAATCACTGACAGAGTATTTCAAATACTGAATATTTTAGAAAATATTTCACTATTTAAAAAAAAAATATTGAAGAAAAACACATAACAAAAAAGCAATCTATTTAGGATTGGCAGCATTGTTATTATGTAATTATGGGTCTAAAATGTTAGTTGCCATAACAACTTGGAATAGTTCTACACCCATTATAAATCTTTTGCTCTCTCTTCATATGTATGCTTATTTTTAACCCCGACTTCCTCCTGATGCACTTTTTGCTAGGCAACCTCATTAGATAAACTCCTACTGTGTCAGATTGGCAGATACAATTGCAGGCATTCCCACAACCAAACAAATATATTCTCTTCACACAAGCTGCCAGATGTGCCACATATCATATAAATGGGGGTTTGTGCCTTCTTTCATTATGTTCTCTTCTGCTGAATAAAAAAAAAAAAATAAAACCAACCCTCCATTTTCTCAGTCTCTTAATAAAGTGCTTAAAGACTTGAAATTACTACACTGTGCCAGTTAAGGGCACAATGGAATGCAGTTCATGCATACACTTAATATAATATGGCAAGTCATAAACCTCAAACTTTAAAAACACTAAAATAAAATTGTACCTACCTCCTGTAATTTTACAAACTTGTACTCAGAGTAGATTAAGTCTTTGAAAATTATTTTACAGCTATATTGAAATTTTTAAAACCCCCAAACCTTAGACAAAGATTGAAGAATATTTGAACAAATCTAGTCTTCTCTCTCTCATAAATCTCCAATATTGACATGTGTGCTACTTATTTGTTGAATTTTCATTATAATGAAAAGTCATAACTAATAAAACTGTCTGTGTTGCCCCAGGAAACTGTATATAAATTAATACTGCCAACATGAGAAATCCTTCAGAAAAATTATGCTAAAGTTGTGATTACTAAAAAAAAAAAAAAAAGAAACCAAAAAAATGTTGTAAGATGAACATATTTTGCTTGAGTTACACTTACTGTGAGAAACAGCACCTGTATCAGATGGGAAAAGTAATACAGGAATCATAATAGCTGCACAACACTTAAGGACATGTTTTTTTTCCATGATGTTTTAGTTTTGTTCCCAATAGAAGTCTGTACAAAACCAAATCTGCTTCCATATATACAGATCACAACAATAAAAGAGATGGACAATACTTTCAGAGTTAGAAGGTTACTCTTTCTGTTTAGAAGCAGCAAATCTTATTTTCAAAGTATTCCACAGTTACAGGAAATAAGAACAACAAATTCAAGATTTCACAGAAGAGAAGGTTGAGGTTGGAAGGGACATCTGAAGGTCATCTGGGCCAAACCTTCTGCTCATAGAATCATAGAATGTTTAGGGCTGGAAGGGAGCTCCAAAGGGTATCTAGTGCAGCCCCCCTGCAGTGAGCAGGGACACCCTCAACTAGACCAGGCTGCTCAGAGCCTTGGCCAACATCACCTTGAATATCTCCAGGGATGGGGCCTCAACCACCTCCCTGAGGACCCTATTCCACTGCTCTGCCACCCTCAAGGTAAAGAACTTCTTCTTGATATCCAGTCTCAATCTACTCCTCTCTAATTTAAACCTATTACCCCTCGTCCTTTCACTAGAGGCCCTTATAAACAGCCCCTCTCCAGCCTTCCTGGAGCCCCTTCAGGTACTGGAAGGTGGCTATAAGGTCTCCCCGGAGCCTCCTCTTCTCCAGGTTGAACCACCCCAGCTCCTTCAGCCTGTCCTTGTAGGAGAGGTGTTTCAGCCCTCTGAGCATCTTTGTGGCCTCCTCTGGACCTGCTCCATCAGCTCCATGTCTTTCCTGTGCTGAGGGCTCCAGGACTGGATGCAATACTCGAGGTGAGGTCTCACCAGAGCAGAGGGGCAGTGACACTTGTCACTGTTCTCCATCTGGACATCGAGCCATTGACCACCACCCTCTGGATGTGACCATCCAGCCAATTCCTTATCCACTGAACAGTCCACCCATCAAATCCATCTCTCTCCAACTCGGTGAGCAGGATGTTGTGGGGGACTGTGTCAATACCTTTGCAGAAAAACTGCTCAAGCTGGTTGCCCAGGACCATGTGACCAGATGGCTTCTGAACATCTCCAAGAATAGAGACAACCTCCCTGGGCAGCCTGTACCAGTTGAGAAAGTGTTTCCTGATGTTCACATAGAAACCCTTTTGTTTCAGTTTGTGTCCATTGCCTCGTGTCCTGTCCCTGGGCACCATTGAGAATAGCCAGGCTCAGCCTTTTTTTTTTTTACACTCTCCCTGCAGGTATTTACATACATTGATAAGATTCCTCAGTTTCCTAGATCACTGATGCACAAGACCAGATACATTTGACCAGATTTAGAGAAAAATAACATGGTGCTAATGTTAGACATGAAGTTTGGCAGATGAAAGAAAGGTCCTGTCTAAAATCAGACAAGAGCTGCATATTTAAGCAGATAGTCAAGAGAAACCCCTTGGGTACGTGAACTTTTTTGAAGGAGAAAAAAAATGCTTTCAGTATAAATATCTAATTATTTTCATTGGTGATCTTGTAAAGCTCAAAGCATCAGGAGACTTGTCTTTCTTTACCAGAACAAAATCTGAGCCAGAAAAGCCATTCAGTGTCTCTGTTCTCCTGCATTAAGATGGGGCCACAGATTCCAAATCAAACTTCTTCAACACCCTTATTGTCATATACCGTGGCAACGTTCATTCTCTTCATGCTCTGGCTTTTAAAACAACAGGAGCAATTCTTTATCATTACATGTTCTGTCAGTCTTCCGTAAATAAAAAGCAAATAAATCATTCTGCAAACTCTAGGTCATCTTATATACTGCTTATTTGTATTGTGTTCCAACATGCCCACCTACTCATGGCAAGTTTCATCTTCAGGACTTCTTTTCAGAAGAATTAATTTGGTGAATAACTCCTTGATTTATATTTCAAAGGTCAATTAAGAATTCTGCAAATGGCTGGCATCTCATCAAATTGAGAGAAGATTAAAACTTGAGTCATTAATTTTTTTTGATAAGCAGTGCAAATATGTATTAAAAATGCTTGCTTGCTCTTTTGCCTCAGGCTTCCTTAGTGCACCACTCATTTAGCACATAGGAAGGTACTTGGGGGAGGGAAGGGGATGAAGGAAATAGTAGAATCCTTAAGATCTTGTGCATATGTATTACAGAAAACAAACCAATTGTAAAGCACTTTAGTCATGCTGCTATAGCTTTGTATGTCCTTTTATTGTATGACCTTGGTCCTGTATATGTAAGGATAGGTTAAAGCACTGGAGGAGAGTGAGAGAGGGAGGGGAAAAGTCAGAGCAGAAATGGGGAAGGGATGACTAGAAAATGAGAAAGTACAAAATCAACGTTTTTCATCATTTAGGCAATGGAATAAACTAGAGATAGTTACTATTTTAATTAAAATGGAAGGTCAAAGACAAACATCATTATATATAATTTTTCTTCCTATTATAAATTTCAATCAAGAACAAAGATGTTAGAGAAGAATGCAAATTACCATAGGGGTTTTTTAAATATTAAAATTAACTCGCTTATTTAATGAAGAAAATATTCATTATGCTATCAACTCCAAATACAGGAAAAATTAGTATATGTATTTCAAGTTCAGATCTTTGACCAAAGTTTGTTTTCTCAAGATCTATAGCATTTCATATCTTACAGAAAACTAATACATTGACGACATTAAAGAACAAAAACTTTGTTGTGGTAATTAAAGAATTAAAAGCAACTTTTGGTTCATGTTTAGCAAAAAACTTTCCCTAATATTCTTGGAAATAATCTGAGGGCAAACTGGTATAAGGAATTGAATTTAGCAGTGGAACATAAAGTGTAGCAGCCCACACTTAAAAAATTTTTTTTCAATTTTAGATTAGACCATGTTTTATTTTATTATTAGACTTTGTTTTATTTCTCAAACTTTATCTCAAAATAACATATTTTAAACAAAATTACAAAATACGTATGAAACCTGCCAAATAATTAAACCATTCAGTCTATCAGCTTTGGATGTTATAATCTCGTAAATAAAATTCCTTGATTACTACTTTCAGCTTTATATTAACTTTTAATGTTCTTGTTCTATGTAACTACCCAATCTCACTTCGAATTTTAAAGATAAGTAAATAATCAGAAAAGAGTTTTCAGTGCCACAGTTAGAGAGGAAAGGATGGAAGCATATAAAGGATTGGAAGTCATTTTCAGCTAATACCAGTCTTCTGCTACATTAAGTCAATTTTATTCACTGTGACTCCCACATATGCCCAGAAGACTTCAGTACATTTCTAACAAGCCATGCTGAGTCTCGAAGTGAAGGAAGACAAACAGATCATGGAGATCACCCTCCACCCCTAACAAAGCTTTTATACCACTAACTCAGGGACAGATTTTCCTCCTATTTCTTCATCCTTAACTGGACTAACACAGAAACCAAAGAAGAAAATCACATTCTTAAAAGGCTGTTTGATCTCTCTGTAAACATGTGGCAATATCCTGAGTATAATTTTCTTTCCCTCCAACAAAGGGTATTCTTCATTATTTTTACAACTAATTCATTTTCTTTTCTGTTTTACTTAACTTTCCAAGCAAAAACCCAATGCAGCACACCTGAATAAAGTATCTTACAATGTAACCTACTCCACACTTGAAAAATGTTAAGATCTGTAATAAACTTCATTCCTCTGTTAAGTTCAGTACCTATTAATTATATGGCAACCATGCATCACATTACACCTCTCTCCAGATCAGTAAAACACTATTGATTAAAGGTGAATATTAAATACATACTTTTCTATTCCACATTTACACTCTTAAACATGAAATTTGATTCCTTTTACAGATCAATTTTTTGTTAAAAAAAAAATAAATTAGCAAGCTGTAAATCTTCAACTTAACCTTTTTAAAGGCTGCTGTAGTGATGGTAGATTCTTTGTGAATGATGCCACACTTTACCTGAGAAACAATCATAAATGCTATCATAATTAGGATTTCATTTAAGGATCAAAGAGATGGAGCATGTGGGATGCATGAGACAAACATTTAAATGCAAATATCTTTGTTAAGAAGAGCTATCAAAGCACAGGGAAGATAAGTGTTCACCTATTTAAGTCAAATATATGTGAAAGTTTATCCCAGCAGGAAAGTCAACTGAAGTCTCCAAGCAATCCAGTAACAGTCAGCACATGACTTAAAAAAGAGAGGCAAAGATTTTTCCCAGCTGCCTTTTCAGAATTCAGTGGGAAAAACCTTGGCAAACATCTGTATGGATATCACTGCCCTCCTCTTAAAGCTGTTACTATTTGTTGCTCACATTAAGCAGAAAACACTGAATGCTGTATTCCAACACCATGTTGCTCGCCCCCCAAAACTACTATTTCTGATTTATTAATGGAAAAATTACAACCCTTACTAACCCCTAACTGCAATTTTCACTTGCTTTCTTGTAATCCATCAGGTGACAGTGGGAAGCCTACCTGTGGGATCTGCTCAAAGCCCTGGCTTAACAAAAGGTCTGTTCACCAAAACACACACTTGTCACAGATTTCGTGATGGCAAAGGAAATACTGTCTCCTCTGTACCCTAAAAAGCTTGAAGATGCAAAATGGAAATACTTCTACAACAAACTCAAATGAAGCTCCAGAGCCAAGAAGTTAATAGTAATGCTTGAGCAGCTTTATATAGTTTAATATGCAGTTTTATATGGTGCTTCTTGAATAAAATCTCATTGAAGTGCATCTTAAATATATAGATATTATACAAATAATATATAACAACACACAAGCATTGCAGGTCACTCTGAGGACGCATGCATGTCTCCCTCCAGTGCTGCTACAACCTCCCACATCTAGAGACTGCACCTGTAATGACCAGCTACAATGCACCTAGTAGAAACAGAGCTGAAGCAGTGCAGAGTTTCAAGCTGTATGTGGGAGATCCTTGCCTAGGGAGATGGTGCTGAGCCCTTGGCCACACCACAGTTCCCCATCTCTGCAAATCTGAAATGCTTGGATATCCCTGGTACAGGCTTTAAAACACTGCAACACTCTGAAGATGTATGTGTGTGTGTGTGTGTGTATATATATATGTACATTAAATAATATTTCCACCAAGCAACTTCCTGGAAAGTGAATAAACTAAATTCTCCCCAAGACAGCCAAAGTGAGGGCTATCCACCTCCAGGACTTTGCATGCCAGCTCATGACTCACGTTGCACCTCCATAGCACACAGCCATGCAATCATTTATCCACTTGAGACTGAGCAGATCTGCAATCCAAACCCAGAACTATGTGGAAACTACTAAATACATAAACAAGCTACAAAAACAAGACAGGTCACTGAAAATTAAAAAGTGACAAAACAAGCAACAAAACAAAAATAAAATCTAACCACAAGTGGTTTAATATTAACTTTGCTCACCAGGGAAATAACTGTTTATAATAGGGCTAAGGATCATTTGTATCACTTCTGCTTGCAATCACTAGAGAGTGCCAGGGCTTTGCTGGCTGGGGTAAACTGCTATTGCCTTTTCCTCATGCAACCACTTTCTGGCCGTTCTCAAAAGAGCTGAAATTTCTTTTGGATCAGCTGAAGAGACTGTCATTCTTCATTCGGTCATACCAAGTGGCACCTTCTGAATCCTTAACTTTGATCCCTTCTCTGTTCCCTGCTCTTCCCATTTGTCAACATCTGGTTTTGAAACTAACAGTATTGCAAGGGCAAGCACTGCAGATGTAATCGCATCTGGCCACCAACAAATTATACTCTAACTGTACTTACACACATACATGGCTGTAAAACTGTCAGTGACACCCCAGATCTTTTGAGTCATTGCTTTTCAAGCTGCAGTCCCACAAATACATTTAGTCCTAAATGTCTGACTGGACACAGGTACCAAAACAAGCAATACTCTGCAAATAAAACACTACCTTCATAAATCAAACAACAACAAAAACCCAAACCAGCCAATAAAATCTACTTATGCTACCAGCCTCCTTTATCCCATGATACTGCTCTGCTGACAATATCATATCAACCACCTCCCAAGCAGATTATTTTAAATAGCACCAAAAGTTTTGCCTCTTTCTTAGCCTTAAAAATATAGCTCATACAATGACAGCATCACATGAACAACTCACAAGATATTTTTTTAAAAAGCACAACATTTGGAATAATCAATAATATATTTTTTTTTTCACCCCATCTAGCTCATCTTAAAAACATTAGAACCAAAAATCTTGAATCAATGGATCAAGGGCTTGATTCAAAGGGCCCTGCATGCAAATTATATAGTCCTACAGATCTAACATGCATTTGTTTTTCAGCAGCTGCTTTCCAATATCCCAGTTACCAGTGGGAGAATAATGTATGTTTTTACCCAAGTAAGGAGTTTTTGCACCCTACCTATTTTTGATCATAACTCTAAACTCACTTAGATCTGTGCTACCACCGATTTTTGGCATGCAGAAACACACAGCATTTTCCTTCTATTTTATTCAACACACTTGTCTATTTTTTCTGTTTAATCCCACACCATCTTTAGGCACCTGCTCCAGTATTTGTTCACTCCAATGGTAGAAAATATTTCCTAATATCTAAGCAGAATTTTCCATATTCTAACCTATGTCCACTGCCCCTCATCTCATCATCATGAGAAGAGAGTATGGCTCCACCTTTTCCATATCTTCCAATCAGGCAGTCCCAGACAACAAACAAGGTCACCCCTGAGTCATTTCTTCTCCAGACTGGACAGGCTCAGTTCTCTCAGCCTTTCCTTCTATGTTCTATACTCCAGTCCCTGACTAGCTTGGTAGCCCTTTGCTGGACTCATTCCAGCATGTCCATGCCTCTCACACTGGGGAACCCAGAAGCAGAGACAACATTCCAGATGTGTCTCCCCAGTGCTGAGGAGAGGAGAAGGATCACCTGCTGCTTACTGCAGCCCAAGAAGCAGTTAGCCACCTCTGTTGCAAAGATACACTGCTGGCTCATGGCCCTCCAGGACTCTCAGGTTCAGCAAAGCTTACTTCCAGATACCTGGCCCCAGCATGTGCTTGGTGCATTTGGCTGCTGCTTCTCCCTAAGGCCAGGGCTTTTCATCTCCATTTGCTAAACTTAATGAAGTTCCTGTCAGTCTATTTCTGCAACCTGTAGTTTCTACACACTGTCCATGATCCTCTGAGCACAGCCCTGCCCTCCAGCATACTGAAGACACTGAACAGCTCGCCAGCAGGACTTTGCACCTAGGATCACAACTTGGCAGTCTGTGAGTCTGGTCAATTTTCCACTCATCATCTCCCTGCAGAGCACACATCTCACCAGTTTACTGATATGTAAACAGTGAGAGACCAAGGCACACAACATGTACCACCTCTTCCTTGCCCACCCCAGAACATGGAAAGCAGTGAGGCTGAGCAAGTATGATTTGCCCTTTTTAAACTCATGTCGACTTCACGTTGGATCAGTGGCACAGGCTCCCCAGGGAGGTGGTTGAGGCCCCATCCCTGGAGCTATTGCAGGTGAGGTTGGCCAAG
>JAOEGS010002192.1:0-11569 GCA_025447755.1 Corythornis vintsioides
CCTGCTCTGGCAGGGGGGTTGGACTAGATGATCTTCTAGCTCCCTTCCAACCCCTAATATCTATGAATCTATGAATTGCTCTGGGCAATTACTATTAAATCACTGTTAAATCTTTCTGGTATCAAACAGATCAGATATGGAAGATTCTAGCACATTAGAGCACTAGACTCTGCATATGGCAGAGCTGAGTGTTAGTTGCAGGTTTGAGGAAAAGAAGAAGACAGATTTTGACAATCATTGACCAGCCAGTCCCAAAGCATGAGCACCATTCACTGAGCATTGATCTCTGAACTTTCCTTGAACTACACATGCACTGGAATAGATGCAGCCTGCTGCAGTCCCAAAGAGGGAAACTCATTTCTACTTACACTTCCTTTCCTGGAGGACTGGGTGAAGATTAGTTCAATGTTCAACACAGAAAATGCTGCTTTTTTCAAGAAAAAGTGAGCCTTGGAATTCAGGAAGAGCAGTAGCCTATAGGAGCACCTGAAATGATGCAACCTAAGTCTTTCCAACACATTTACAGGAGCTAAACGAGAGGCTGTGCAGGTGGCCTGGCTGAGAGCTGAGGCCACCCATCACCACACCCAGGGAAGGTTGTGCTCCAGTGGGTGCACCAGAAGGAGAAGGCACAGAAGGGAACAGAAGCAGCAGCATACGCCTAAATAAATGATGACGAGTATTGCTTGAAGTTACAGTGGCTTGAAACCGCAGTTTGAGGATGAGCTGTCCCCTCAGTGGCACAAACTTGTGCACAGGGTAGGTTAGGAGTGACATCTAGTTTGGACTCAGAGGTAGCAAGACTCTCATATCTTTTTGAAAGCGCAAGCTCTTACTTAGCATTATTTTTACCTTGAAGTTTTTAAACTATTGCCCCTATTTATTCCATGTCAAAAGCACTATTTGGAAGGGCACTTCCAGTTCCACAGCAGGGCAGGAAAGGAGCGCGCTTCTACCCAAGAGCTAAAAAAGGAGACAAGAATTCACGGACAGGGTCCGGAGGCGCAGCCCCAGCCGGACGCGGGGAGCGCTCTGCCCGCCAAGCGGCACCTAGGCGGCGCCAGGGCCCGTTGGGCACTCGGGGAAAGAACCGTTGGGCGAGCGGGGAGGAGCCGTTGGGCACGCGGGGGAAGAACCGTTGGGCGCGCGGGGAGGAACCGCTGGGCGCGCGGGGAGGAACCGTTGGGCGCGCGGGGAGGAACCGCTGGGCGCGCGGGGGAGGAACCGTTGGGCGCGCGGGGGAGGAACCGTTGGGCGCGCGGGGGAGGAACCGTTGGGCGCGCGGGGAGGAACCGTTGGGCGCGCGGGGGAGGAACCGTTGGGCGCGCGGGGAGGAACCGTTGGGCGCGCAGGCAATGCCTGTGCGGTACAGAGCGCCAGCTGGACACCGGCGCTAGGACCCTGCCCAAGGGCACCCCGGCTGCTCTATTTTTACTACGGTATTTTTCGCGTTCAGACTTTCCACTGCAGGCGGCCCCGGGTCAGGGCATCCGCTCTGACAGGGGAATCTGACAGGTCAACCCAGCGAGAGTTATTTATAGAGGGGCGGGGGACAGAGGGAAGGGATGCGATCGGCATCATATTCGCCTGGCTACCCGCGAACGAGCTCCCCCCGCCCCTTCCCGTCTCTCGGCATATCCCAGCAGGGCGGCTGGCGCGGGGAAAGCCCGAGCGCCGCTGTTGCTGCCCGGCTGGACCTGCGCCTGCCAGCCCGCCGTTTAGGGCTTGGGGACAGGGGCAGTCCGGGCCAGCCGGAGGACACAGGCTGCGATGTGTGGCAAGACACCTAAGCAAGGCCCAGGCGCTCTTTCTTCCCTTTTTTTCCCATATTTTTCCTCACAGAGCCTCTCAAGAAGCGAGGAACCACCTCACACCCGTATTTCCTCCAGTGACAGGATCCAGCAAACGTAGGGGGACTTTTGCACCCTGGGATCCCAACTGAGGTTCAGGACAGTTACAGATTAAACTGTGTCTCTTTACATAACTGACTGCCAAAGGTGGCTAGATTTAAAAATACAGAGGTATTGAGGGTAGTCAAGCTGAAGACTTCCTCGTCCCTGTCTTCAGAGGTTGTTCTGTGCATGAAAATATTTTCAGGGAGGATTTTAACTTTCCTTATCCTTCTGTGATAACCTGTCACTTGATGAGGGATTATAATCCACCTTTCTCTCCTACCACTGGAGGACTGTTCTTACTCAGTATGCCATTTATTATTATTAAACCAGGACAGAGTAGAAACATCAATATTTCAAAGTATAATCAAACTGCCCCTTTAAACTCTGCTGCTTAGCTGCTTCATCCTGAAAGCTTTTAAAAATCAGGAGGTGTCTGGCTGACACATTTGGAAGGACCTGAACTGCATGTGCAAGCCTAGAAACAGCCCTGATGCGAGTGGCCTGACATCTGCCCCTGCTGAACCCTGTCTGGCATTCAGAAAAAAAGTCATTCATTCATTTTGCCTTTTAAATGCCTGCTGAGGGTACCTGACATGCTGATGGGATTCAATTCTTCCTACATAACGTAGTGGTAGCTGTTCTCTTTCCAAAGCAGACCACAGCAGGAGATAGTGCTGTTGCATGTCACAGCGTGTGATTTTCAGCCTGAAAGCCAATGACATTTCAGGCTGGTCCAGGTGGGGTCAAAACTACAACTCCCGTCTCTTAAGTAAGTGCCTGTAGTGATTCTGTTGTGCCTGCTGTATTGGGATGTCCTGAAACTGCTGGGCCACAGCGTGGCAAAGGCTCCCAAGAGCCCAAACACCCACTAGGCCACATGGATGGAAGCACCACCTTCCTGCCTGTGGACAAAGAGCTCAGCATCATCAGCTCATTCTTGGTTAGTGCCACAGAGTAGCAGTGAGAGCAGGAGGTTTCTTCATAAAGTGTGACTATCCCAACATTCCCTTGCCTGTTCTGCCTTCGCTTGGAATGACTGTTTCCCTTCTGGTAAATGAGATTTCTGCTTTGGTGCTCATACACCTCAGCCTCCACACACACTCCTTACTTGGCCATGCAAGTAATGATAAAAAGTTATGTGTCTGGCAATACATAATACAGGGGCGTAGTTTAATGGCAGGACACTAATGTTCCTCAAGGGAGCAGAGTGCTAATACCTAAACATGTATAGCAGCTTAGCAAGAGAAAAAAAAAAAAAGCAAAAAAAAAAAAAAAAAAGCAGCTCCTACACTCAAGTAATCCTGCATCTTTAAATGATTAATAGCACTGTAAACAGTCCTGACTTTCAGTTCATTCTGCAGACATCATCTAACGCATCATAGTAAAATCTCAATATTATTGTGGAGCTGTTAATGATGCCAGCTAAACAATAATACACATGTAAGAAATTGCCCTGTGTACATTCCACATTTTATAAAACACCTCCGACCATGACAATGTGTCAAACCATCTTACACTTTTGATTCACTGCAAATTACCTAGCACGGGCACACAGTCGAGTGTCAGCAAGGATTTCTGGAGAGGAAGTGAATTCTTGCTTCAGTATTTTATATTCCCAGCTCCAAAAGACAGAGGAAAAACCATGTTTTGTCCTTATGGCCCCATCAGACACTAACAGAGCACAAGCAGATTCCTCTGATCTGGGCAAGTGAGCTGTGCTGCCTGGCTCAGCACTCCCAGAGCCTTCTCAGGAAAATGAATACTGTTGGCTTCCTGGAAAATGCTAGCTGAGCAACAAGGCTGAAGGGCCAGGTTTCCTATGGGCAGAAAATCCTGCCAGAGTACCCCATAAACGGCTGATGGAGGAGGGAAAAAAAAGTCAGGAGCATTTATTCTCCAAAGGAGGCTTGGGCATTGTTCAGGATTCACAGATTCACAGATGTTAGGGGTTGGAAGGGACCCAGAAGATCATCTAGTCCAACCCCCCTGCCTGAGCAGGGGCACCTAGACCAAGTCACCCAGGAACAGATCCAGGCGGGGCTGGAATGTCTCCAGAGCAGGAGACTCCACAACCCCCCTGGGCAGCCTCTGTTCCCCAGCTCTGTACAGCAGTTTGATGTCCAAGACACTGAGGTATCTATCACCAGCTTATACAGAGACACATAAGCAGAGTGATTCTATAATTCTTTGTACTTTGTTCTATAATTCCTTGCGTTATTCCTTTCTAGCTGTTTGGATAACCTAGGGATACACTAATTCAACTCTCTGTGTCCCACTACCTGAGAAGCTTACAACAGAGATATCCAACTATGTCATCCATCACAAAAACAAACTGAAGAATTCCAGCCGAGACCTGCTGACTGGTCCAGCCTTTAGGAACCGGGGAAGGTTATGTGACCATATGGAAAAACCCTTTCCAATATTTTTACTGTTGAAAAGTAAACCTTCCCAAGAGACATCTTGAATGCATTTAAAGCTCTAGATATTTGATTTCACTTAAGAATTTCATCATTTTAGCCAGACTGCTAATAAGTTAAAGGTTAATTAACCGTCTGCCATGAAATGCATCCAAGGATCCTGCAGTTTAAATCAAGCCGCTGAACGAGAAGCGTCCTGCCGAACCTGCACCCTTGTGACAGCCGCTGTTGTGCCGCGGCGGTGGCGCACGGAGGCTCAGAACTCCCCGCAACCACCCCGCACCCCGCAGGGAGCGCTGCCCGCGGGACTGCCCCTGGCCTCGCCGTGCCCCCCTCCGCCTCTGACGGATCCCCCGCACCGGGGACTCCCAGACCACACCGGCTCCCCGGCCCGGGGACAGAAGGGCAGACTGACCCTGCGGGTTCGCACTACGAGCCCGTCCCCTCGTACAAACCCCTCAAGCACAGCCCGTGCCGCCTCTCCCCTAGGGACAGGCAAAGCATCCTCCTCCGACCCCCCTCCCAGGGGCTGGGAACACCCGCGCTCTTCCCTTCGGACACTTGCAACCACCCAGCTCCGCGATTTCTCCCTGCCGGGATTACCTGACTCCGTCTGTGACCCTCCACGGGATGACCACCTCCCGGGGGTAGTGACAGCCGTGGGATGAGGGGAAGAGAAGCGAGAAGCGGTCTCTCCACTCGACCCCCCGGCGTGCATCCGACCGCAGTGTGAAGCCAGCCGGGGACGGCTACTGCGCCGGGGGCGAGGTCACGGTGCAGCGGGGCACCGGGAGCCCGGCTGGCGGTAGAGCTGCCACGGCCGTCCTAGCGGAGGTCAAGCCCACATTTTGCTCTTGCAGCTCCTGGCTGGACCTGTTGCCGTCGGGCTCGGCTCAACACCTCCCCGCCCCTTCCAGCGGGGAGTAATGACAAGGCTCATCCCCCTTAGGCTTCCCTGCTTGACTCTGGGGGAGAACTGGGGACAGAGCTCAGCTCAGCTCTTGGTGAAGCGCTCATAACATAACGACCCGTTGTTCACGGCGACTCACCTACATCTTGCTCCTCTCAACTCGTCCGTCCCCGGCGCTTCTCCCGCACAGCCCCACAGCTTTGGCCCCGGGAGCGCTCTGGGGTTTGGGCTCGGGCGGTCACTCGCCCCCGGCCGCCCCTCAGGCTGCGCCTTCCGGGGATACGGCACCGGCTCCACCTGCGAGCCACGGAGCCTCTCGCTACGGCGGATGGCGGGGCCGAGAGCAGGGCTCGACCCTTCTGTGCCTGCCCGAGAAACCTGCCACACGGGGAGCCACCCCTGGCACACAGCGGCGGCCCGCTGCGTCTGTCCCGCTGCCCGCACCCCGGGGGGCATCGAGCTGCGGAACCAGCCGCTCTCCCGCGTCCCCAGAGCTCCGCACACGGAGGGGAGCGCTCTGGGGCTCGCCTTACCCGGTTGGTGGAGAGGACCTGCCGGTAGCGTTCCTCCTCCGCAGGCAGGGCAGGGAACTGTTGCGTGGAGTGCATGCTCCGGCTGCCGCTGAACACACTCCACGCTGAACACACTCCACGCTGGCCTCCCCCTCCTCCCTTTTCTACCTCTGCCTCTAACAAACCGCTGCCGCCCGCCTCCCGCACATACACACTTGCGGGGCGGGGGGGCTCTGCATTTTGTGTGCTCTGCAGACTCCCCCTCCGCCTCCTCCACCCAATAATAATAAACCTCCGCGAGAAAGCGGCTCCATCCCCACCCCTTTTGCACACCAGGCTCTACCCAGCGGGCACAAGCTGAGACAGCCCACTTGCTCATCTCGCCCTAAAGCCGACCCCAAGCAGGGCGCAGGAGATGGGCACAGCCTTTGCTCCCCTCACCCGGTAAAGAGCGTCTCGTCGCGCCGCGAAGGGCTTCAAGGTGGCAAGAAAAGCCCGAACCAGGGGCGATGTGCGGGGCAGAAACCCAGGGAGCTCTCCCCTCGCACCCCTTACCTTGTCTCGCTGGGGCTCTTGCGGTGTACTTGAGGCTGAGGCGATCCGAAGCCATCCCAGCGCACAGACCCACCGGCGCTCCCGGCCGCCGAGTTGGAGCGCGGAATTCAGGGTGATGGAGAGCCCGGGCGGGGTCCAGGGTCAGCCATCCGCGGGTCCAGGGTCATCCTTCCGCGGGTCCAGGGTCAGCCATCCTCGGTTCGCGGTCGCACGACTCCTCTGGGCGCTGAGGGACCCATTTACTTTGCGGATGCTCTTTAGGGTACATCACGGTGATGCAAAGGCTTTCGTTTGACCCTAGGGAGAGGAAGTTTCGCGCCTGCAGGGACTGGCAACGCTTTCCCCTGCAGCACAGGGGCTTGCCTTTCACCAGCAGATCCTCCTCATCTCCATCAGCAGGGATGAAAAGCGTGCCAGGCGCTGCCGCCGGCACAGCAGAAGCAAAGGGGCTCCGGTGGGAGGAGGCTGTGCTGGAGCCGGGGACAGGTTTCTCCATCTCCTTCCCTGCAGCGAGGCTCCGGTCCCAGCTCCTCCCGGGGTCTCCCCCAGCCTGCTGTGCTCCGTCCCTCCCGCCACAGCGGACAGCGAGGGGCAGGGACACCGCACCCGTCCCCACGGGGGTCTCGGACGTGACCCATTTCAACGCCGGCAGAGCCGGAGGGGGGTGTTGCTTGTTGCAAAGCTCTTCCACCCACAGCCAAGTGCCGCCTGAAGCTGCAAGCGGCAGGGCAAATGCCCCACCTCCAGGAGACACCCGCTTTTCAGACGTGTTTTGACACCTTGGTCCCCTCTGCCCTGTATCTGCATCCAAAGATGTCACACTTCTGATAAAGTTTATGTCTAAGAGAGACACTACACTTCCTATTTCTTTTTCCCCCAGCTTTTTTACTGTTTATTTCCATACATTGGGATTTAGACCCTGTCACCTGTCTGTGTGCAAACTTTATCAGGCAGAGATTCTGGGCCCTGCCCCTCTGGAGTGCCCCTGCCTAACTCCTGCTCCTGGTAATGCAGTTCTGCCTTTTTTTACCCAGAGCCTCCTCTGGAAGTTGGTTTTTTTTTGTTTGTTTGTTTTTGTTTTGTTTTTAAACAATTGCTCAAACAATAGGAAAAGCATGGAAAAAGGCAGAAGCAAGAGCATTTATGCAAAAATCTTCAAACTGCTTAATGTAAACCAACAAATATTTAATACTATAATGCTGACAAAAAGAGCAATGAAGTCGTAAGTCATTACTTGCTACAGTATTTTATAGAGATTAATTAGCCTTGTCAAAAATTACAATAAGCACAGGTGAAAGCTGCCATTTGAGGTACAGTACATGGCCCCTAGTGCAACACCAGCCTGGCCTTGGGTGGAGGATGTCTTTTTCAGCAGAGCTGGAAATTCCAAACCCCAAGCCAATCTTGACTTCCAGTCTCATCCTAATTTCCCAAAGTGGGGGAGCCATTGAAACTGCAGTTTCACAACTGCAAGACTGAGCCAGTGTTCAGCACACAGAGAAAGCTGGAGCTGAGTTCTGGTTCTGTTAGCAATTTTATGGAAATGTCTGCACCAGAAACAAATATTTAGATTAAATAAAACTTGGTTGAATTGAGCCACAGTTCCTTCAGAGTATGACTTTTCTACATGGCTGCCATTCAGCTTTATGACTGATGTTCATATATTCCAGAGCTCAGTGATACACCATCCCTATCAAAAACTTGTTTTCTGGTAACAGGGCATATAAACCTTTTAATGCAGAGTCTACACAATTCATTTACATGCTTATTTCTTTCCCCCTAATGGTTACATGTTTTATTATAGTGGATGTAATTTGACCTGATTTTTCTCTAATTTTTACCTCAAATTTCCCTTCCTAGTAAATAAGTTAATGTAAAACAGTTAATGTAACACCCCCAATGACTCTGTTACAGGGAACAGACTTGTCCAAGAGGGGAGTTTCCAATCCAAAAGATACTGACAACTTGTAAGCACCTTGGTTCAGCAGAGAGATGCTCACCAGACTGCATTTGGAAGAGAAAGCACCCCCTTCCCCCCCCAAGTTATTTTCATTTTGCACATGGCTAAATATTCTTCATTCTAAGTATCCTCATCATCAGGCTTCTCTCTCTATAATTTCCCTTCAATTGCAGGTCAGATTGTATCATTTGCTTCAATGTATACATAATGTTTTTAATTATTAGCACTAAAAATATTTATTAAATTATGTAAAATTACATTCAAGATGCTGAAAAACCCCCCAACATTCAATTCAGTATTTTCTTTCTAGAAATATCATTTTGCATGTATACTGCAGAACCTGTACCTCTTACCTCAAAGGTCATCAGGTCCACAGGTCCAAAAAAAAAAACAAAACAAAACAAAACCAAAAAAACCACCAAAACCCAAAACAACAAATTAACTGTAAAAATAATTTTAAAAAGACCAAACCAAAAAACCCAAGCAAATAGAAATCAGTGATTTATTAATCTGCAGATTGCTCTAACCCCCACACTTTTTTGATGCCAAGAAACAAGTATCTGGTTCAGCAGGCAGATCAACAGAGTGAAAATGACTCAGATGGCTGGGTAAGACACACAGGACTGTTTTGAACAGAATTTCAGAAACAGGTTATTTCTCACATATGTGAGGTCCAGGAGAGTTGCATACAGTGCACAGCTGTATGAATGGAACCATTTTTTTAAAGGTTGGTGTGTTTTCTTACCATAGTAAAGATGATCAGTAATAAGGCAGTGTTTTTCTCTCCAGTATTTCACAGAAATACTGCCAAATATGCAGGAAAGGACACAAAGAACTACATCAATTAAACATGTGACTTAATTGCAGTTGACTTTTATACCTCTGTAGAGAGAGATCTCTCTGCCGTAGAGGCAAAAAGAAACTTTATGTTGTACTTGTTTCAAAAAGAAAAGAAAAAAAAAAAAGCCAGCAGTAAATAGAAAAATGAATTATAGTCATGATAAAAGCTGTTACCACACTGGTCTCATTTATATTGATCTGCACATTTCAGCTATAAAAGAAACTTTGTATTTTGGAGAATATATCATAGTTCACTTCAGCTGAACAGAAATCTCTCTTATCAGAGACAGCAGAGTCACTGGCATAAGCAGACACACAATAACATTGCCCTGTGGTTAAACCAACACCACTTAGGTGTGGAATTATCTTTCAGACACTAATGTTACAGAGAAGTTAAATTAACAATAAGGAAAACAGTTTATTCTTTATACTAGAAAATAAGAATTCAGAGATGCAACTATGATTGCCTAATTTAATTTTAATTAATCTACAACTTCACATACTAATGGCCAGGCACATGACAGAAGTCATATGAATTTCTAAAAATCATTAAAAAAAACCCAACAAACCCACAACATGAAATACCATCAAATAGCACCAATCCAAGCTAAATATTGCCAATTTTTCCTTACCTCTCTTACCTTTGATCAAACCTAGGTGAAAAATTGTAAAGAAAGTGGGTTTGCCCCCATTTTCTCAATCTATGCAATGTAAAAGCTGCTGCCTCCTGCAGCTTTACTGTTCATTTTTGTTTTGTTTTGTTGTTTTCCTGCTGTTGAACCATAATTACAATTGGCTATCACTTCAAATTAATACTGGGTCCCTTTACAAGTGAGTCAAAATCAACCAAAAGAGCTTTCAAACAAACTGCAACCTTCTGCTAACTCACACAAACAGGCTCACAGCTTTTCCAGGCTCTGTGCTGACATCATATGCCCAAAGCACACAGGGAATCAAACATCCTTGGGCTTTGCACCTTGTCTTTCACAGGATCTTCAAAGTGCTTTCCATTTACCCACAGTGCTCAAGTAGGAGCATAAAAACTTCCATCACAGGTTTAAAAATTCATTTTTTTCTCACCTCCCCCACCCCCAAATTTACCTGGCAGTCCCTCAGCTGAGATAACACATCTTTGTAATAAACTTGTAACTGTAAAGCTTTCAGTTCTACCAACCAACACTGGGGTCCCAAAATCAAGGTATTCTAAATTGTCTGTAAGAAAAATATTCAAAGATTTAAAATATTAGCTAGATAGCTTATACTTACTTATCAAGGATCATCCAGCTGGTTTCAGAATGCCATCATTATATTGTTATGCTATGGAATTATGTTTTTGCACACCTCTGCAAATATTCAAATGTGACATTTATCTGTACAAATAGTCAAGTGATGCTTTTAAGTTCAATTTCAAACTGTTTTTCTGCTGTTGGCAATGGGGGGCAGTGATGAGAACACATCCCTGTACTCTGAAACTACTTCACATCCATGTTCAGCCTGTGCAGCTGTCCAGTAACAGAAGCTTTCAATGTTTTGCTTTGAGGAAACAAAGGGCAGAAGGGGAACAACCAAAACCCAAACCCCACAGTCTTTAAAGGGCCCATTTTATTGCCTGTGATACAGTTGACTTGAAAAATACAGTTCACATTTCCTTCCTCTGAACAAAGTTCTGAATATTCAAACCTGAAGTTCCCTGTTAGCTGTTATAATTAAAGCTGACATGAAGCACTGAAACTGATACAACAGACTAGTCTAAGAATACTAATCTTCAATAAACCACTAAACTGAGTTTAAAGGAAAAGTATCCAATAAAGCATTTTATGCTAAACTATTTTTAATATTTTGAAACAGAGACAAGAAAAGTAAGACAATATATTAATAGAAGAGATGTTAATGGGTCTCAGTCAGACAAATTTCATCAGAACTTGAGTGTAGAAGAAAATCTACTGTAACTTTCAGTGTCTGAATTGTTTTGTGCTGAGAATGCAGTAACACAAAAGGTGACATTTCTTCCCTCCTCTGCACTTTTCTTAGCAAACAGTACACATACATAACCTATGCATATGAAGTTCTGTTACACACAGTCTAACATTCTAGGAATAACAGCTACCTAAAGCCTGACTGAGGTATGTGAAGTATTGAGTTGTTTCAGCCATTGTAGACCATGAGCCATGCAACCAGCACAACAGCAGCTCCAAACACTGGCAGCATAATGAGGTTCTTGTATTTTTGCCATGATGACTGTTCAACTTCTACTTCATCCTTTCTTCTCTTATTCTTTCTTCGCCCTCTTAATCTATTTTCAAAAGCTTCCAGTTCAGCCTAGATGAAGAAAACAGTAAGTAGTTGACATTTCTGTCAGAATTAGACTTTCCTCTGATAATAAAGATGCACTTTCTACTAAAATAAACCCAATAATAATAATAATAATAATAATAATAATAATACTAATAATAATAATAATCTTATTTCCCCAATTCTAT
>JAOEGS010002192.1:18422-30183 GCA_025447755.1 Corythornis vintsioides
CCTCCCTGGGGAGCCTGTGCCACTGATCCACCACCCTCAAGGGAAACAACTTCTTCCTGAGATCCAGTCTAAAGACAGTCAATTCTTCAGAAGTGCAAGGGGACCAGGTGTGACACATGAAGTGTTTTATTATGAGTTACAACACTTTGTTTTTGGTAACTGACAGTTGTTTTGAAAATGTATTTACCTTGGTAAATGTCTGTAGTTAAACAACTTTTCCCAGACACACTGAACAGTAACTGACATTATAAACTACTTCTGTCAAGTGCATATAATAGGAGATCATTCTAGTATGTCATTTACAGGTCAGCAGAGGTTACAAAAAGGTGCTTATTAAGAATTTAAGCAGAACTTTCTAACTTCATATAAAAAAACCTCAAACAAGTAAATCAATCCTCTTCTGTGAGGAACATACTGCTGAAGTAAACCAGCAGCTGACACTGACTGCACTGCACCACTGGGACATGCTGCTGTCCCTCACCTTGTGCTCTCCTGTCAATTCACAGAACCACAGAATGTTAGGGGTTGGAAGGGACCTAGAAGATCATCTAGTCCAACCCCCCTGCCAGAGCAGGGTCACCTAGACTAAGAATTCACCTTGCTTTAGCACAACCCCTGTCCTAGGAACTTATCTTCATGTTCTCAGTGGAACTGTTTGTTATGGTTGAAGTTTTCTAAAGGCATCTCCCAAGGTCTTAGCATTTGACCTATGTGCAAAGTTGCAGGATATGCTATACATGGTACTTGTTAGAACTTGTCAATCAATCCTGAAAGCCTGAGCAGAAGTTGACAAAAGTCAGCTTAACTCACTAAGGTTTTGTGTTGTACATTTGTTACTTTTAAACACTTACCTTAAAAAAACCAAGCAAGTTATCCAGTGATTCTTTTTGTTTGTGGGTTTTTTTTAGAAAGTTCTAAAAGCTACCCTCTCTGTGTGACAGCATGCAGCAATTTCTTTACTTCATAAAGCAGCAGGCTAGGGAGAAGTCACATTTACAGCAGGGTAAAAAGTGTACTCCAATTGCTGAAAACTTGCCATTCTTCTGGTACAGGATATCTAATAGAGTGTGACAGGATTACATGCTTTATGTTGGATAAGTTGAGCACTCAATGGCTGCAAAACTTTCACTGGAAAGAACAGATTTAATGATGCCCTGTGAAGTGGCTTGGCCCCAATCTTACAGCATTAATCATCAGAGATGCCAATTTTATCACCACTTGCTCTCAGTGCAAGAGGAAAAAAACAGTTCTAGCAAAAAGGAAAAAAAAAAAGAGGTAGCCAAAAGAATATTGTTTTAACATAGTATTTTACTGAGTTAATTATCACTGTCTGTAAACACTGTCATTCTCCCCATTATGGCAAATGCAAGTCTGAAAAAGCAGCTGCTATTAAACAGCACATCTACTTATGTTGTGCTTTTTGCAGGTATTGCCCTGAAAAGTAATTGTGTGCTCATTCTTTCCCCTATTTTTCTTGAAACAATGAGAAGAAATTATAACTAGAGTGGATACATTACCTCAGATGCTTTTCTTTTCATTTCCTTGCATAATGCATCACAGTCAAGTGAAACTTGGCCTTGTATCTTGCTGCACTGTATTTCCTGTTAAGAACAGTTTGAGTCTTTTACAATTGCTTCCCTATATACATTTTGAGTTATGTCTGTCTGTTTCTTCATGAAAATAATTACCAAAAAATCTTATTTAGTAAAACACTGGTTACACAGAAAACAAAGCTTAAAGATGTTACTTTAACCAATAATTGTGTATTAAATTGTCTCTTTTCTTTCTTACAAGCTAAGCTGAAAACAAGAAAAAAAAATACCAAATAATTGAGGATTTTATATTCTCCAGTGAGTCTTTTGATATTGCAGCCCAGATCTTCAGCTGATGCTGTTACAGCTCTATTAGAGAAACTGGACCTATTCTAATCTTCACCAAAGACAATCTACCCACACAAACCATGTGAAGAAAATGAACCCTTCTCAAAACTGTAAGTTCAAAATTTACCTTTTTCAGTCTCTTACAGAGACATCTGAGTTTGACCTTCTGGGTGCAGTTCAGAGGACAGCTCCCTGAGTGGCAAATCTCTTTACACCGGTGACCACAGGGCAGCTATAAAGAAAAAAAGAAAAACAAAACACCCACACCAAGAAATTAAGGTAAAATTACAGAGAATCTATGAACTGGTTTTAATTCAGACACAGCACCTTAACAGAAAATCCATTCAGCTTATTAGTTTTTCCACTTAGAAAATAGTTTAATTTGCTTTTTGGCAAAAGTTGGCTTGTATTTATCATATTTTAGTTCCTGTAGAAGATTTCTCTTTTCTTGATACAGCTTGATTAAAAACTAATTCCTCTCATCAAGTGTTTCAAGGACAGTCATTTATACAACAATTACCCTAGCTATCTGGATGTTGAGGGAATACAAGAAGGTAAGGTAAAAAGAAAATGAAAACTGAAAATAAGTGTACTATAGCAACTTGCAGATCAGAGTCAACAAAAGAAAGGAGGAAGCATCAAAAGCAAAAATAGCACAACAGAAAATTCTGCCTGCAAGAATCCTCTAACAGAAGATGGAATTGCACATAAGACACCTATTCCATTTATTTATAGAGGTAGCTTTAAATCTTCACACTATTTAAAAAGGTATTAAATAGAGTCCTTTATTAAAAGTGAAATTTCACCTCTTCACTGTCATCAAGGGATTAACACAGCTTGGAAAATGCTTTAAGAGATAAAAGTTTGAGATACACTTTCACATCTATTAAAAATTGAAAATCTAGACATATTGCATCACTTCATTCACAAGAGTAAGAATACCATACAAGATAATTCTGAACCCCAGGTGTATACACTACTTGTTCAGCAGTAAATTAATTCTCACAAGTCCATTGGAAGTGCCAAGTTGGCCACCTGAGCTCACACCATGAAACACATACCTGAAAAGAATGCAAAACCTGCCAACTAAATATGTTCCTGTTATGGAACAGACCATCATATTTTCATGTCCATGCCAATCACAAACTATTATTACACTCATAGATCATCTGTGGTTTGGGATCCATTTTTCAGTCTTCTTTTCATTTCCTATTTAAGGCAATTTAAAGCCCTTAGCTCTCATCCTCATGTTGAACTATTTCTCTACTGTCCTCTCAAAAGCTACTCTTTATTCCCACAGATTATCTCCACTGATTTTCAACCAGCTTAAATCAATAGTAGCCAGAACTGCATGTAATATTGCAAATGACATCTCAGCAGGAAGGACTTTGTCCAGTGCCTTAATTGCACCTTATTCTTAATAGAGCATCTTTCCCAATACATCTTCAGCTTTCATTTGCATTTCTCTCCAGCTAATCATACTGTGACAATCAGAATTTCTGCTGTTTCCTGGGAGCTTGCTATTAGCCTTGACATTCATCACCTTATTGTCTTTCTGTATCTAATACCATGCCCCAAATACATGTGTTCTGCACATGCTTTTCCTCAGTTGTCATGTACTGACAACACTCCACAAATTCTCATCAGAGAATTCCAATGTCTTTTGGTGCCGAGGTCATTACAGAAAACAATGCAAGTTCAGGCATCAATCCAGTCCTTGGGAAAATATTCTTATTGTTAACATCTAGCTCCAACTTTTCATTTAGTTTTGTTGTTTTTAAGGAGGGGCTGTGGGTATAAAAAAATAAAATACAAGCAGTTGTTTCCTTCAGCCCACTTTCTTCTTTGTATTAAACCTCTTCTTTTTCTGAGCTAGGTATTCACTAAGTGGCATTAACTGAAGCCTTATGCAGCAGATCTCATCTAGTTGTTTCATATACTGGGGAGGAAAAAAATATCAATTGGTCATCTTGTCAAGAATGACTTTACATTTGTCCAGACACAACTGATCAGCAGCAAATCTATCTTGCATTTTACCTCATTTTGACAAGATGTGGGGAGAAACTTGTCTTTAAGCCTCACCTGCTACTGACATCAGACTACCAGCCAAACATGAATCCCAGCAGCTGAGTCTACTCACTAGTGAGCACAAACTTTGCAAAACTCCTTTGCTCCTGCATGTCTTCTGTGCAGTAAGAGCCTTTCTGGCTTCCTACCCAAGAGCACAATACCCAGTAACACAATCTACTCTCACCTGCAATTCACCCCGTGCTGGCCAGAACAATCCATGGCTAGAAAGATTACTTCCAGCTTACTCCTTCACACTAATTAGAGAAACTTTCATTAAAGTCAAAGCTCAAACACATAGTTTATAACTGATATGCCAGAGCTGCCAACAGAAGACAGCAACCCTTACCTCAACCTCCAGGTGCTTCTGCAAGAGAATTCTTACATTACACAACATTAGAGCAAAATATGCACAGCACAGATATACATTTAATCCAGTACTGAAACTTTACACAGATTACACATGTAGTTTAGATTTACAGATTAAGGTCTCTGCATTGAGCTACACAGTTCACATCCACAGAGATGCAGGACAAGAATGAAGCTGGCAGCATAAATTTCTTTTTACTCCCAAAAATTAGAATCCACATTCCATACATCCATCAAACCAAGTATTACTGTGTCCATATGGCTTACCTCTTTTGGACACTGATTTTTACAGGAAATAAGAAGCTCCTTCTCTTTCAAGTCAGCATGTGTTAGTTTTCTATAACATAAGAGATGTATTTGTCATAAATTCCAAATTAAAGCCAACAGATTTCAATACAATTAGAGGCACATTTTAAATATGTCTCACTGTTAAGTGGACTCATTTGTCCACATTCTGTGGGACTAATATAAACTACAGTGTTTTATAGACACAAGGATGTAAATTTAGAGGATCTGAGGTACTTTAAAGAAAATGCACAAAGAACATACATGCATGGGATGAATGTTTTTAGAGCAATACTCAAAGGCTAATGCTTAAATCCAGAAGTCCCATGTTACACTTCAGTAAAGTTCAGCTAAGCCTCTATCCAAACAGACAAATGATTAATAAAGGAGTATAAATAAAAGATTTTTTCCCATTAAAACAGCTAGAGTTTGAAGGACTTGAGCTTCAAAGACCTTTTATACTAACTACATTAATTGTAATTCTAAAATTCATCTCATACTGTAAAAGAATCCCATGTAGAACAAATGCTATGCAGGTGATGTATCTGCATCATTCAAAATATTACTGAAAATAATGAATATAAAACATTATTAAAACATTCTAAAAACCAGTTCTGCTCATGAGACTCCAGGCATTTATGGTAAGTTTAGCAGCAATATCAAATAAAACATTGGCAGTTTTAAAACAGAAATCCCCCCATTATATTACAAATTATAACACTGTGTGAAATTCTGTAACTTGCCATAAGAGAAGCTCCCATCCCCAGACATTTCAAATGGTTCCCAGTTAGTAGCAGGCCTATTAAAAAGCTGAGTTCAGTTCTGACACTTACAAGCATTCAATATAGAGTACTGATAGTTTGCAGTGACACTTGATTTTGAGCATGTGGAGGCATGCTGGGCAGTCTCCAGGGTGACAGGGCAAAACACACCGGTGAGGACAGCCAGGTGGCCGGGGCTTCCCACACTCCTCTTCACACTGCAAACATTCTGGACCTGCCTAACAAAACAAAAACAAAGTCCTAAAGAAAGTACCAAACATTTGGTTTTTAGATGCCATTAGTATTTTGTACAGAAGAAAGAGTGGGGGTGTTTTTGCTAAGGGAATCCAGCTATTCAGTAAGATATCCCTCAAGCAAAAATAATTATTAAAATATGCTTTTAAAAGAAAAGCACAAATGCCAGTATTTGTCAGTCACAGAGAGAGTTCTATTTTGCTTCCTGGGCATCAAAGGGCCTCTTCACATTAGTGCTTTGAAAGAAATTGTCATTAAGCCTGGTATTTCTCTATGGAAAACTGTTAGAAAAAGAATTTAATATTCAGAACTAACTTTTCCCACGCACCATGTTATTGTGATACTTCACTCATAACACATTGCATTTATTGATTTGAAGAAACAAACTCATTCTATTTCCATACATATACAATAGTTGTATAATCTTCCAGAGAGTATTAGCTTAAGGTATATGCAGCTCTCAGCTGCTCAGGTTGCTTCTGCTCCACATGCTGCTCAATGACTACAAGAGCTGTGGAGTCACTCTCATTCCAGGTGAGGAGATCAGCACCAGTGCAGCACCAGCACATTAAAGAAAGCTCCATTTTATTCATATTCTTATCTGAAAAGCTCATCCAGAACCCCAGACTCCAATCAAGTAACACACAGGTAAAGTGACATACCAACTGAACCTACACAGGGATGTCTGAAAACTAGAACAATTTTCAGCTTTGTACTCACTTTTCATTTTCCTTCATCTTATCTTTAGCTACTGACATCTACAGCTTCTTAATTGCATAAATGACTTTCTAGTAGACACTGCTAAACATGAACTTATCACCCCAGCACTTTGTAGTCTTTGGCTATTTTGCAGCATTTCAGGTACTCTCTCCTAAAGATCTGAGACCTCCTCAATCCATTTACAGCTCTGCTCACTAATTTCCCCAGGAGATTGCAAATCCACTTGTATACAGGGGATCACAAGTAGTTCACTTAATCTTGAGTTACAAAAACTGACTTTATAAGAGAGATGGGCAAGATTTTTAAATAAGGTTTTTTATGAAAACAAAGTAATGTATGGTAACAAACACCCAAACAATATAGGATTTACAGAATATATTATCTCAGTTTTATAGTCTAAAGAAATAGAGATTAGCTACATGTCACAGTATCAACAGGAACTGTGGAATCCAGAATACATCCTGTGCCTTCCAACTGCAAATTCTTTACTTAAAGCTGAAGACAGTGTATAAAATACACAGAAATAAAAGCAGAAAGGAAACCAACCTACCTTCTTTCCATCTGCACTCCTGTCCAATCTAGTGACACGATGACATTCCTTCATGCAGGTGTGATTCTGACAGTCAAGAAGGCACCCACAAAACCTTTTACATGAGTAGGGGTTTGCAGAGTGACAAGGCAATGGACTGACCTAGAAGTTAAAAATACATACATATATATAAACAAATATAGTGTATATATACACACACCCTGCACATCTGTGCTGTGTGCATTACATATAAACATCTACAGACACAGATACATTATATACATGTACACAGAGACACAGCATTATCACAGAAAAAATTTGGTTCTTATGTATATTTGTTAAAAGAAAAAAAATAAATAAAATCAGTGCAATGCCTATTTGACATTTGGGGTTTTTTTAATAGATTTTAGGTTCCCATCCCAACATAACCACACACGTTTTACACTGATATACCAGGTAAAAAAAGCCTGGTTTATTAAACAATCTAACCTGCAACAAAGTTTGCCTTTTTAGTTTTGTTTTAAGCCAGGCTATTCTATTCTAATTTTTTTTTTCAGTGTGATTTAATCATCCTTTACAAACTGCACTCATGACTTTCACAGAAGATTCCTAAACTGCTTTACAGTTCCTGGAGAAGACAATTACAGTTTGCTTTCACAGGGTTACTTGTGTTATGGCCACCCAAACATTTTGCAATTCTTCAAACAGAAAATGTCCCAAAAGCCAGCAATTCTAAAAATCAAATACTGACTATATCAAATATAACTCCCAGCAGCAGGAAGGGGAAGAGGAAATGGGTGTATGACAGCACTAGGATTTTAATGTCTTAGGATACCTTTGTACTTTCTAACTTGAGGCTGGCATGGCAGTTAATGGAGCTTTGTAGCACTAATCAATTCATCTATTTAGAAGCCTTTAATCTTCATTGGTACTGAAATGGAGCACCAACTCCTAACTTAGTTAACTGCATTACTTTCCTAAAGTTTAGTAGGACAAGTCCCTCCATATCACAAGTATTTGAGGAAACTCATAGTTCCCATTTTCCAACCATTATATAATATTCACATAAAAAAAATAAATTTGAGATGCTGTCAAGTAAAATGTTAATTTTTTTTTCCTTAACATCATGATCATTCCACAGAGAAATATATGAAATTTTTGTGACATTATTACACAATAGACTAATGTGACATAACTCATTTTGACTGGACTGAGGGTGTGATTTCCTGCTATAGCTTAGGTTGACTGAACAGAAAGTTTGAGTAACTGGTTCATACTCCCCCCTGCTAACATCCTACAACTCAGTCTCTGATGGCTTAGGTTTCTGTTGACTAAATAAGCAAAAGCCAGCAATGGGCCTCATAAAAAGAGGGTCTGAAGTGATGAGTAGTACTCTAGTCAGCAAACACACCCATCAGAATCAGAGAATGACTGGAATAGGTTGGAAGGGACTATAAAGATCATCTAGTTCCACCCCCTCTGCCATGGGCAGGGACACTTCCCACTAAACCTTCTTGATCAAAGCCCTAAATTACCAAAGCTTTTCTCATTCCTAATATCCTGTCCTTTCTCATCCTCCTCCACCTTCCTCTTCCTCAGAGGTTTAACTTTCAGTAGCAACATATGGAGTCAAAAGGATGCTGGAAGTTAAAAGACTGAATGAAAAAGGGTACTAAACATTTAGATCTGTTACTGTCCTCTTCTCTACCTTTTCTTGCTTCACCCCTTGCCAGCTGATCTTTATGACTACTGGTTCTGCTGCACCTGTCACAGCAGATCAGGGCAGCAACAGCAGATTAGGTCTGTGGCTACACAGTTCAAAATGCTGATGAGGCTTCTCCCAAGAGTTACTCTTCCATCAGATAAGAACACAGCCACTATCTCCAGTTAGAACCAGCAGAAGCACACAGGCAGAAGTGGAGCATCCCTCCTGGGAGCATCTCTCAAGTACAGCAGACAAGATGCAGTGTTGACTGAAGCTGGGGGAAGGAAACACACAAACCAGGAAACAGCAGCAGCATTCAGACAGTAGCTGCAGAGAACATCCCAGCCCTCTGGCTGCCTCCAGCACAGCTTCAGCTGCTCAGTGACTTGCCTAAGTCTTGAAGTCCAGTAAGAGAGCATTCTGGAATCAACTGACATTGTAGCCAAAACCAAAAGAATTTCAATTAATTTAAACTTACAATATATGTTCAGATTTTGTTTCCATTTTTTCACAAGTCAGTCTGTTACGGATATTAGTAATAAATCCAAAGTAAAATTTTAATTCTATAGTTGAAAGCATTTCTGAAATGGCTCTTGCTGCAAAGACAACTATCAAAGAAGCCACAAACTGCAGGAGGCTGATGAGCCAAAGAATAAAGGATGCAGTTGAAAACCAGAATTCTTTTATGAAAGCCAAATGGAAAATAAAATACAAAGACATCATTTTCAAACTACAGGTCTTTTGCAGGACAATAGGAATGCAAAGACAAAAGGACAAGACAACTTCCAGCACATCTCCCAAATGCATAAAAGCAACTAACAGATACATCAATTGGAATATGAAAATAAAAGAGTATAACAGGGCAGGAAAGTTTTGAAAGTATTTATAAGGTATTTAGCCACAAAGATTAATCTTATCTACTTCTACATTAAATTTTACCTAGATGCAGAATAATGGTCTTCCTCCTAAAAATGAACCACAACTAAAAAAAATCCATTTTAGAATAATAAAATATATCATTAATTTCCTACTAAAAAGCCCCCAAATCAAGAAGCAAGAAGAGAATTCCATCTGCCTGGTAACAGCAGGACTGATATTACAGGATACTCAAAATACTCATCACAGAAACAAAACCAGAACATTTCCCTTTGTCTAAGAAAATTCAATTAAATGAAGCAACTACAAGAGAATGAAATGTAACAGATAAATTAATACCATATCCATTCATGATTTCCTTTATCTTCATTTACCTTCCAGGGGCTTTAATTACTGCTTTCCTAAGAAAACGTATTTTTAATATAAAAATTATCTGACAATTTTGTTTCTAAAAAGCACATGTCCACTACTGCTTTGAAATGCTGATGCTTATAGGAGTTCAAAGAACATCAAGTTTGCTTTTTGAGGTGGCAGCAAATGTTGATGATAGGTGACTTTTCTGACCTCTACCCTGAAACAGTCGAGAGCTACTTTTATGACCTACAAATGGCAGAATGAAGAGCTGCTACTTTTTTTTCTAAATACATGTAAAAAACATCCAAACCTACACAGCAAAATTATTTAAAGCAAGCTGCACATTGTGGCTAAAAAAATAAATATTGCTTTTGTTCTATCTTCTGCAGGCATCTCAGTAAAATCCAAGATAACTTGATAATTCATTTAATTCCTAGTTTGTTTCTTTTATCATTCCTCCATGATAGCAGGTGTAACAACAGTCCAAAAGAAGGAGTAGCACAGCACAGTAATGAGCCCTTCTCAGCAAAACCTGGCTTGAGGAAATTGCTACTTGGATCACTTGTGAAAAGTTCACATTTCCCAGTGGAAAATCCCCACAGGGGCTGGAAACTACTGAAGGAGGGAGGTGTCCATAAACACACACAAGCACTTTCTCTTGTTAACAAAAGTAATTTAATTAGATGTGAGATTACTTGTTAAAAGTGTCTGTAAAACACTGAACAGACATTATATGGTTTTTGGTTTATTTTTTTTCTCTTTTATAGATCTCAGATCAACAAAAACATGTACAATGGACATAAAATTCACTATAAACACCCCCTCACATATACTTGAATAAATCACTCTTTTCCTTGACTGCTATAAAAGTCTCAAAAATTAAGATATTTCATTTCACTTCACAAACTGAACTTCAGCAGAAGGAAGCACTGCACTCTGCTGGCTGCCAGAAGGCATGTTTAATCCAGAGTATCATATAGTGTCCATAAATCTAAATAATTACAATTATGTATAGATTTCATGAGATTTTTCCTTTCTTTGCTATACTAATCTATAAAGCAAACATTACCCAAGGCCATTGACTGATTCTGCTAAGACTATGCAACAGAACACAGTTTGGGGGTTTTTGAAATTACTTTTTCTTGCTTATTCTGAATAAATAGTTAAAATATGTAGTAATTGGAACCATTTTCTCTAAGAATAAGAGCCATTCTGCCCTCTGTTTTGGGCAGGCACATGAACTTCACAACAATGTACACCTCACAGTACTAAAACCAGTAATATAATCTAGAACAGATTATATTTTGGGTCAGCTGTCCATGGTATTTTGTTTGTACATAAATTCATTTAAAGTAGGGCAAGATTGGAAAGGTCCTGCCATAAAACAAGTCATTGTCTGTATCCTGGCTAATGCACATCAAAGTGTTAGTGTGGAAAACAGACACAAACCCCCTGTTGTGTCAACAATAGGCACGGTTGTTTTTCTCCTTCAATTTCACAGCACATTTTTCTTCAGCAACCAACAAGCTGTAAAATAGCTCCATGGAAGTTGGATTCGTTCTGATATGTAAGCCCTTGTGATAATGGTTTCATGAATTTTAAAATATATTAAAAAAAACCAACCCAAACTATAATATTTCTCTCTAATAATTTTTTTTCAGACTTTTAAAAGGCAGTTTCCATGACTCACCTCATGCTGCCCAAGACATTCCCTGTTAAAGAAGGGAAAAAAAAAAAAGAGATTTAGAAAACATGTATTTAATAAGGGACTTAAAACAGGGACAATAAGTTTCACACAAAAATATGCATGTAGTTTTAAAAGGCCAAACTAAGAGAAAATAATCTATCTATGCAGATCAGTCTTTCATCAGTTGTATGGATATCATGGGTTTTTGGTTCCATCTGGGTATGGGTAGCAAAATACTATTGACTGGTATTCACGTGATACATTGGCTTTCTG
>JAOEGS010002192.1:37015-50071 GCA_025447755.1 Corythornis vintsioides
CCTGCTCTGGAGACATTCCAGACCCACCTGGATCTGTTCCTGGGTGACTTGGTCTAGGTGACCCTGCTCAGGCAGGGAGGTTGGACTAGATGATCTTCTAGGTCCCTTCCAACCCCTAATATCTATGAATCATCCTAAGCACAAAAATGTTGCTTACCACTCTGTTTTTAAACACCTTTACCTTTGCAGTAAAGGTCAGATAATTGAGCCTTAAGTTATCTATTTTCAGTTCTTGTATAAACCATGTGGAAGAATAAGAGCACATCACCCACCACAATATTGGTAGATACCAGGTAAGCACAGAATCCCATATTTTCTATTATCCTGAAAGGTAACCTTCTTCTAAACTGTATAAAAAAGGATGGCAATTAAGAGGAGAAATCTGGAATTTTTAGCATAAATTAAAGATGTCAAAATTGCATCTACTTTCATTATCTTTTCACATAACTTTATAACTCTCACTTTACTTTTTAAGTTCACTGTAATAAGAATAAAGAATACATAAAACTGTATTTTTTCATGCCTGTTGTAAGAAATCCACCTCTCAGTGTCATAATTTACACATAGCAGGCAGCTTTCAAGCTTTCTTGAATCAAACTGAAAAGATAGGTCTGATAGGTCTACCAACTATCCCTTTGACTACAAATGAGAAGGGAAACAAAACTCAAATTCCCAGTTGTCATACATATGAGAAGGTGGGGTGGAATGCTGCAATGTCAAAAATAAAAGAGTACATCCCTTACAAAGTTATGAGAGATTCCCAGATCTTTCTACAAAGTAAGGAAATAAATGGATTTAGCTACTCTGGAATACATCAAGCATCAGTAACCACCCAAGTGTATGAATGCAAAAATGCCTTCTGGAACTGGAAAACTGTCAAAATCCCCTACCAGTTTTTAAGGCCACTGAGTTTTTGTCAGTGCTGTACTTGTCATGGTTTAGAACTCTTCAGAGAATTCTGGTATACTGCAAACCAATCTGAAAGACACTGAAGTAAACCACTCTTCCTATACGATAATACGAGGTCGAAAAACAAGATTGATGCAATTTTTATATCACATATTCTAATAGAAGTTATCTAAATAATAATTTTGAGAAAGATCACCTCTAGACACTTACCTTTCTCCTACACTGGTGCTTTTGGCAATCCCTAATTTTGGTGCACTTGGTTTCACACAGGTATGGCTTGTGACATGGCATACGTTTAGTGTGCTTCCCACAGCGACACTGCTTCTCAACTTCCTGGGCAGCAAGACAGGGAGAAAACAGGAGGGTTATTTGTAATTCTAACCCACCACCACAGTGGAAAATGTGTTCTACTGCTACCTGTAAAGTTCATGAGAGAGTAACATCACTTCCTGCTGTGACAGAGCATTGTGCATCACACGCTCCGGGCAGATTACTTATCAGTGCAGGAACTACCTGGGGACTTTGTGCCCAAGCACACAGGGCAAGATGTAAAGTCTAAATGCAAAATAATATTAAGAAGTATCTCTGCTGCACATTAAACCAGATTAATCCATTGTGTATACACATAATTTACCAAGTATGTGAACAGGTTTATGTGACCTTCATGCCAGCTATAACGTCCTCCTTATAAGGAAACAGCACCATGTTACTGCATTTCCCATTTCCCTAGTGAAGAAATAGTGTAATAAGACAAAGTAGCAAGGAAGCTAGAAATGCAGGGGAAACAATAAGGTGTCTTTTAGGATGTAATTACTTTTAAGAAGAGCCAAAACAAAAAACAAGCCAAGACAAACCCTTATCCAAGCCTCAATTCAGACACACTAACAATTAATTCAGAATTGCACGGGGGAAAAAAAGACATTGCTTTTAATGAAGAGAAAGCCATACTTTTGTGATAGATACAACTCATTTTCCTTAGGAGACTTACACTGTTCCAGGCATGTAGTGTTTAAAGACCCTAACAAACTGTGAACCTGCTGCAGTCAGACTAACCTGCCTGCATATTTCACAGGGACCTCGATGACAGCGCTGGGAACATTTATGGATGCCACATTCCAGAACTTTGTCACAACTATCACCACAAGTGGGCACATCTTCTGTACAAGGCAATGTAAACTCTAGATGTGGAGAAGCACAAGCAAACATTTAGAAAAAAAACCCAAAATATTTAGAAAAAAATGCATTGTTAAATATGAGTTCAAATGACAATTCTCTCTCATTTTTTTAAAAGCTCCTCTAGAATTACTCAGCTATTCATATAGACAATTAAACCCCTAGTATTAAATAAAGCTTTGAAAGGTTTAAGCAAAAAATTCTCAAAGTTCACTGTAAGAATTTTTAATAGAGGCTCCCTGCAGAATTAACCTAAACTAATGACTATCAAAGACTGGATTTTTTTTTTAAATATTTTTTTTTATTAAAAAATAAAAGAATAAATAAAAATTTGTTCAACAGCAGCTTACTTGATTTTCCACATGGACAGGACCTCTTCCCAGAGCGAGGACAGTCTCCACAGGGACCAGCATGACAAACTTGTTCACAAGTATGATTACCACAAGGCAAACGTTTCCCACACACCTGGAAAACTCAAGACAAATGAAGTAAATGGAATGTAACTGAACAACATACCAAGTCAAAGCAACCCAAGGGGAAAAAACTAAGGCTGAGAGATGACTGGATGGAAAAAGGTAACCCTTTTCTACAGAAAGGGTCTGCACTGCATGCCACATGTGGCTCAGAGGCATGTTCAATGCTGCAGAGCTTGGAAGACCCAGCATCTTAAGGACCATACTATTATTTATACTATACTCCCTCTATAGTGTTAGCTGAAATAAACTACATTTTAACTGATAACCCTATAGAGATTTGGCCTTTCTTACTAGAATTATAATTACCTCCTTGTAGAAAAAGCCTTGGTCCTAAGAATAAGCTGCAAATATACTTCAAAGTAAATAAGCAAGAAGCTCTTATCTACTAATTTGTGGTCTCATGCTTATTTTTGAAGAGAGCACAAAATTCCAATCTCAAGTATAAGAAAACAGAATATATAAGGTCAGTCACTGCTAGCACAATTCCAGAACAGTGACATCTTAACTACTGTCAGAAACAAACTGGGGCACCAAGTAGATCCGTTCTCAAACACTGCTGCTTAATTTTTTCATTACATTTTCAAAAAACAATTTTTTCTCACAAAATGACTTTTCCCAACCCTTCACACACTGAGTAATCAAATTCTATAAAGATGAGAAAGAAGCCAAAAAGGGCAGCAACGTACTTGACTGCACTGCCACTGAGGACTTGCACAGAGCCTTTCTGCTGTCTGCCTCCCACAGATGCACCGCTGCTTGCTGACTCGTGGACAAGGCTGACACTCTCCTGCATGCAATTGGAAAGTGACAGAGATGACACTGAGTGACATTGCAAAAGAATGTTGAATCTTAATGATTAAGATAATGATTCTGAGGTTCAAGAAGGTGAGTGTACCTGCATGACAGGAATTCTCACAAGCATGCTGCCCACACAGCAACGTGCGCCCGCACGGCAGACGACACGACCACTCCTTGGCACTGCACCTCCTGGGCACTGGCTTGGCCTTCTGACAGTGACAGGTTGTTGTGACCATCTTTGGGCAAGGTGGACAGGGTCCTAAGCACAGGCAAAGAAGTACCTCATTAACAGCCATTCAGCAAATGCAGCCTTGGCTACATCTTAGTCTGAGAATGAACAGGGCTCGCAGATTATCAGTAACACTGTGTAACAACTACATACATACAGGGCACAAGTAAGAGATGCAAATGGATTTACCTGGATGACAAAGCAGCAAACATTTATGTCCACAAGGAGGTTTGAATTCCCTCTCACATATCTGACCACAGGAGTGAGGTACCAGCCATGGGTCCACTGTTGGGTTCTCCACTTTTCCACAATAGCAGAAATATTTACTGGGAGTTTCAGACCGTTTGTATTCAAACCTACATTTTGGACTACAACAAAGGAAAAAGGGAGTCAAGTGAAAAGCAATTCTTTGAAGAATTTTTTTTTTTTAAAAGAAGCAGATTTTATCATGGCAGTTTCCCAAGATTGTTACCAGGTTAACATTTTTACAACTGCTGTAATCAATAACAACATAATTCATTTTATAATATACAATAAAGGTCTTTATGTATGCCAGATGTTACAATAAATTCATTAGAATGTCTAAGGAATTGTTCTATCACTGCCATTTTTTTTCTCTATGAATATATACCAAGCTGGGTTATGCAAGTTTGCTGATGACACCAAACTGGGAGGAGTGGCTGACACAGCAGCAGGCTGTGCTGCCATCCAGAGTAACTGGTAAATAAAACATGGAACAAAGATGCACAGAGAAACAGTGACAGAACTTGCAGACAAAAGCCCACTGAAAAAGCAGGCTTTGTTATTAATGCAGCCACATTATTACCTTCTTCATACAATCTCATGTAAAACAAATTTGATGCAGCAGGCTTTTAATATCCCTGTGAAATATTCCTGAATCATGTTAATGAAAACTTAAAAAGAATTCCAAAAAGCAATAGAAAAGTCAGTCTTCTAACCCTTTTTTTTTGTTTGTTTGTTCATGTGCATGTATTTAGAAGTATCATTCCCTTCTAAAGTAGCTCCAGTTCACACACATTTCACAACAAAAGTACTATAAATGTACCATGAAGAGCTCACCATGGCCAGGGATAATCTTTCTTCCCAAAATCATCATCTGTCAAAGGAGAAGACACGAGGAACAGGCTGTCCTTGGCCCACTTCTGGATACACACCAGGTGAAATATACAAAAGCATCCACAACAGCTCCAGACCTAAAGAGCAGGTAAAAGGGCCAATTGCTTTATATTATTTATACAGCCATTTCCACTGATAACCACCTGTAATACCTAAAGAAATAGCAGCTTGCTATTTTTCCATTTAAAAAATAGTTTCCAGCTATAGATTATACCTAGTGTTAGACTACCCTGGGCAACCTACTCCAAGTGTCATGCTACCTCCTAGTACTCAACCTGCACATCCCAAGCCCCAGTTTGTGCCATTACCCCACATTACACCACCTGTCACCACAAAGATAACCTTGGCTTTAGCCACCTTCACAATTCCAAGGAGACAGGCTGCAATCATGTCATCCCTTTGCCTCCTCTCTGCCAGACTACAAAAGTCCAGCTCCTGCCCTACCTTTCCCCCTGTCCCACATTCTAGGTCTCTAGACATCACAGTAGCAGGAGTACTAAAAAGAACTTTTCCCCTTTCAAACTTTAGAATTTACATAATTAGAAAAATATTATTAGATATATGGCTTTCAATTTAGTATCTTTTGTTCAATGAGTAAGAGAGGTATAAAACATAACAGAATTGAAAGCAAATGTGTATGAGAGTTGGTTTTTCCAATATCCTGATTCCATCAATAAATCCTTCTGTTCTTGTTCCCAGTGTATTCACTTTGTCAGTTCTGAAGTGAAATCACCATCCTTTGCTTAGAATACCCACCTGATGGTGAAATGCATATTTAAATATCAGAAATACAGTTTTATTACTTCAGAACTTTCCACATATTGATGTCTTAAATGTTTAGCTTAGATTGATTGCAACAATTTGATAAGAGAAATGCAGCAGAAAGCTTACACTGTAATTTATTTTTTTTTTTATAACACACAACATAGTTAAAATGACACTGTTAAAACAAGGAGAATTTCCCTACAAACTGATAAAGGACAAGTCAATGACATAAGTAACTAACTTCTTGAAACTAAAGCTTAACAAGAGGCATTTAAGTAAACAAACTTGGCTGTAACATTATGTAACATTAAGATTCAAAATAACATACCACAGAGTTGTAAAAGAAGATTTCCAAATGGCAAAATAATCTCACTTCTGCTAAAATGAGATTAACTTTATCAAGAGACACAGAACTTTAAAATCTGGATAAACATACTTGTTAAACTCTGAAAGCATACAGATTCACTATGTTAAGAATAATAGAAAAGATAATGCATTTCCTTCTAAAAGAAAATGAGCAATTAGTTTCATTGAATACTTGTAGTCCATATACATCCAGCATAAGCAGTTAAGGATTTTCTGCACTTTAATAATGTTAAACTTACTTGAATCAAATATGTGTTTGTCACTGTAACTTTAACAGGGTTAGGCACATCAATGTCACACTTAAAAGCAAAAGAGATTTGCCCTGAATCCTCTCCCATGAAAGATGTACCTGTGTAAGAATCTTCTCAGTCATGCCACCACTCTCTCTCACCCCATCAGCATCTGGAGCAGCAAAGTTTATCTTAGCTCTCCTGCTATAAATCTAACAATACTATTTCCTAACTTTCTAGTATTTCTTGCTTTGGTGTTTGCTACAGCATAACTTTCTGAACACACCATTGCAAACACTGGCCTTCAAGAGCTTCATTTTTTCATCTGCTACTCTCTGAAATTTAAAAAATAACTATTTTTATATTATGGTAACAAACCACGTCAAAAATATTCTGACTACAAGTGACATATATACTAACACTTCTTTAAGTGTTTGAAAAAAATCTAAATATGCTAAATATCACATTTAATACTCTATCACTTTAAAACTACCAATCCTGATAATTATTAATGTAATTAAACACAAGCTATTCAGGCAGTTATATCTTTAATTTGAAAGACTACTGTTAAAAAAAACAATACTTACAGCTTGGTTCCTTTTCACTGAAGCAATGCAGATCAGACATGTCATAGCTCCTGACTGAAAAGCTTCATTCATGTACTGTCTTGTACGTTCCAGTTCACTTGCATCTCCATCTTTAATGTATAAAGATTTTTAAAGCAATCAGTAATCACATGCTATTCTGCACATGCTGACACTGCTATAAAAGGGTTTGTTTTTTCTTCTCTAAACAATCTCAGTTATGTATTATAACAAAACCAGGTTATTAGAAGCACTTCAGACAGTTTCAAAACTATACCATTGTTTCTGAGTAAAAAAACAAGAAGTACTGTCAGCCTGAAGTACTGGGAACAAATACTTTTAATATAAGTCATCAGAATAAAGTGCTTTCCCTCCAATTATGAACAAATTATATTCCACAGCCAATACTACAGCACAGTTGATGCTTTCATATCAAAATAAAAGTAATTACCAGTTTGACTGGTGTAAATGGTAAAAGTTTTGGCCAAAATTTTTCCTTGTTTTGCTTCAGCATCTTCATCATCATCTTCAGATGAGGAGCTAAACTGATCTTCAACTAGCTTTTTTGCTGCAGCTTGATTAGCCTTCTTAATTTCATCAAATTTCTTCTGTGAAGAGAATTCTATTAAGAGACCAGATTAATGATCAGTACCATGACAGCAACACCACACTTACCTACAGTTACCTCTCCCAGCACTTGGCATTTTTTAAATTATTACTTCTGTTCATCTTCCTCCACCAACAGGTTTTATTGAAATAGTGGGTCTAAGCTATTCCACAGCTGTTAGTATTAAAATATAAGCTTTTTTTTTTAAGTTACTGCATGTGAAACAGAGGAAGATTCTCCCATGGAGGACAAAAAAAAAAATGTAATTTTAACAGAGTTCATAATAAATCAAAATGCCTTAACAGAGAAATATAAAAGGTCTTCAGCAGATAATGGGTCTTAAGTGCCTTTCTAGTCTTTGTATTAGACTATCAGACCCAAGTTATTTAGTGGGGTTCCATCAAGTTTACTTTTAGGGCTTTCCTTAAGAAACGACACTGCCACTGAAGAGATCTCAGCAGTTGTCATTTCTCCACCTGTCAAGTATTTAATGAGCATTAGTTTGCCCTAGTAACAGCCTCGTACACTGGGAAGCCCTCATCTTTCCCAGGCCGGGGCAGTGTGGCACACCGGCCAGAGTACCTAACGCTTGTCCCTAGCGAGCACCACTTTCTTGTGTTATTTCCAATCGTAATGAAAAAAAAAAGCTGTTTTGCCCATTACTTCACTCTAAATTTACTCTTCTGCTTGCAGAGCAGCGGTTGTGCGCCCTGGAGAGGAGACAGCCCCAGGCCCCCAGGGCCAGTAGCCGAGGCCTCCGCGTTTCCCCGCAGACAGCAGGTAGCTGCGGGCAGGAATGCGCACACAGCGAACAGCAGCTCGCTACCGCCAAGCGGCACCGCAAGGAACCGGGGCCGGGGCCCGCCGGCCGCACAAGCGGCCCCCCGTCCGCCCCCCACCGACCTGGGCACGGTCGGGGGCTTCCCTCGGAGGCCGGCTGTGCACCGGCCACAACCGCCGGGCTGGGGCAGGGGGAAGGGACACGACACTCACCGCTAGCCCCCTCGCCGCCGGTTCCCGCAGCCGCCACACGGGCAGCGCCGGCGGCCTTCGGGGCCGGGGGCCGGGCAGCAGCCCCAGCACGAGCGACGAGCCCGTCCCCGGGCCTGCCGCGGCCCCGGCCCCGGCCGCCCTGGCGCCAAGGCGCCTCCATTTCTCTCCCGACAGCGAGCGAGGGATTGCTGAGAGAGGCCAACTCTTCCTCGCATACCAAGCTGAGCTCTCCCGCCCCAGCCCCTCCACTCAGAAGCGGCGGGGACGCCGGGGAGCTCCCGCTGCAGCGCGACTGCAGCTCCCAGCACTGCCCGCGGGCCTGCGGGAACTCCAACACCCAGCGTTCACCGCGGCGCCACGCGGCCTTCCCGCCTCACCCCGCCTCGTTCCGCTTTATCCCGCCTCGCCCCGCCTCCTCCCGCCCCGCCCCGCCCCGCCTCGTCTTGCTCCGCCGGCCGGCGGGAGAGGTGCCTCATGGGCAAGGGCTTAGGTCCTCCTGCGGGAGGCTTCGTGCTTGAGAGTTGGGGACTGCACGGTGCTTGGCGCTGCCCAAGCGGGCGTCCCTGCAGCACTTGGTGCTTGAGATTCGTTCTGTTCTGCTGCCCTGGCCACAGCGGCAGCCGTGTGGCAGAATCACAGAATCATTTCCCTTGAAGATCAAGTCCAACCATTGAGCTAGTGCTGCGAGCCCACCACTAAACCATGTCCCTCAGCGCCACATCGACACATCCTTTAGCTGCCCCCGGGAATGAGGGCACCACCACTCCCTTGGGCAGCCTGTTCCAGCACTTGACAAACCTTTCCATAAAGGCATTTTTCCCCTAATGTTCAACCTAAACCTCCCCTAGTGCACCTTGAGGCTGTTTTCTCTTGTCCACTTGTAAGCTGGGAGAAGAGCCTAACCCCCAGCTCACTACAGCATCCTTTCAGGTGGCTGTAGAGAGCAGTAAGGTTTGTTTCCTATTATTGTGTAAAGAACAGCTAGATTTTGAGCCATCCATATTTGTCATACTAATGCTTGCAAAAAAAAAATAAATTAAAATTGTATCTTCTCCCCTCTTTATTCCAGCCTTTGCATGAAATAACCTGAAAAAAAGGACCATTTAAAGCTGTCTGCTTACATTTCAAGAAATCAGCCAAGGTGGACCCAATAAAAGAATATTTTCCAAATATTACAGCCTTCAGGATTTGCATCTTCATTATAGATACCTAATTCTTTATATAATACCCCATACTTAATTAAACTTATGTTAATCAATAGATATGAAAAATGTGCTTGTTCATACACAACTTTAATATCATAGCCTGTATTAACTTCAAATAATTTTACCAAACCTTTCCTTCTTTCCATAAGTAGATAAAAAGAAATCACTTTAAAATAGTCAGCAAAACTTCCATTTTTTTGCCACTCTAAGACTGAATGTAGGCTGAATGCATTTGCTGTAGAGCAGTGTTAGAGTGCATGAAGTATTAGCTGATAATATCATCTGTTCATGCAAGAGCAAGTTGTTCCATCCTCATCCTCAACTCTTTCTTTCCAAAACCTGCCAAATGTGTGCAGCTTGTAGAAAATTAGTGACATTACCTCAACAATTACGTTTTCATAATTAATAGTCAAGTTCTACAAAGATTAGAAAAGAATGTATTCAGTCGCATGCAGGATTTGACCCTAAGTCACATTGGCAACCTCTAGTGTTTTATTCTGCTTTTGACACTCCAGGTTTATCTGTGGATGGATCTGGTTCTTCTAAGTCTGTGAATTCCTCCTCCATGACTGGCTTCAATATTTTCTCAATTTGTGTAAGTCTTTTCTTCATTTTCTGTTGTGCAGCTTCATACTCAGCCAACAACCTGGCAAACTTTGTTTGTAACCTGTCCATTGATCTTTCCATGTAGGTGACCTTCTCTTCCAGATCTTTAGGATCACTTCCTAAATTTGCAACTTCAATGTCCAGCAAACCATCTTTCATTAGGATTTGCTTGCCTTTTTCTTCCAGCATAGCTTTGGCATCTGGATATTCTGTTAAAGCCTCCATGAGATCATCTTTAGACAGACAAAACAAGTCTGAATAGCCAATACTTCTAATATTGGCTGTTCTTCGGTTGCCAGCTTTGCTACCTTTGATATTAAGAATGCTGATTTCTCCAAAATAGCTGCCATCACTTAGGACCACAAATTGGGTAATTCCATCATCAGCAACTACTGCCAGCTTGCCTTCTTTGATAATGTACATCTCCCGTCCAATATCTCCTTTTCTGCAAATATAATCTCCAGGACTGTATACTTGTGGCTGGAGTTTCAAAACCAGCTCAACCAAAAGACCAGCTTCGCAGTCTGCAAAAATCCGAACTTTTTTTAGTGTTTCCAGGTGCACGTTGATTGCAATCTCTGCTCTTAGTTTATCTGGCAGATACTTCAAGACTTCTCTTTCATCCACAGCCTTTTTGTTTGTCCACAGATAGTCAAACCACTTTATAACTCTTTTTTCCATGTCTTTACTCACATTCCGAAAGTGCATATACTGCTTGATAGCATCAATCCTTGCTTGAAACTCTGCCCTGGCTGCATTCATGTTGGAAATCATAGAGCCCACGTTACCAACAATGGTAGCAAAAATCAATACTCCAACCAAGAAGTCAACCACCACAAAGAAATACTCAGAATCTCTTACAGGAGGGGGTGTTTCACCAATAGTAGTCAGGGTCAGTGTTGACCAGTAAAGACTGTAGACATACTTTCTAGTCAGACGGGCAAATTCAGGGTCAGAGGTGTTGGGGTAGACCCATGTGTCAGCCCCAAATCCAATGGCTTTTGAGATCGAGTAGTACACACAGGCATTCCAGTGAATAATAATCACAATGTACATGACAAGGTTAGAGATCCTGAAGATATTTGGGTAGTTTGTCCTTGTTTCTGTTCGCTGGAAGAATTCAAACATCCGGGCTACTCTGAGTAGTCTGTTTATTCTTAATTCTGGGTAATTCAATCCTAACTTAAAGTATAAGAGATCAGTTGGTATCATTGACAGAAAATCTAATTTGAATTGAAATGATGTCTTATATTTCTCTTTAAGCTTTTGTTCTTCTTTCACCAGAAGACCTTGCTCCAGGTAACCTAAAATCAATTGTAAATAATAAAAAGCATTATGAATTCAACTGCATTGTGCTCAATGTCAGTCCTAATCTACTTTGAAATATCATTTGGGTGCAAATTCCAGGCAGTACGTGACTTCTCTTTCTTTTTAATAAGAAATTGCTTATTTCCAAGTGTCCAAATTAGTGCTATATGATTCAGCTTGAGCTGTTCAGCTTTGAAAATTAAATATTTCTAGCTCAGATTCTTTTCCTCCACTTCCTTCCAAAAAACCACCCCCAGAAAACCCCTCTACAGACTATAAGAAGAGTGGTTGATGAGAGAATTTGAAAATTCAAGCAAATACTTGAATCTCCTTAAATGCAGAATCTAAATTTCGGTGCTAGTTTTTCAGAACTCCTGATCCCCACTTGGCCACATTGCATGTTGATTTTGTCATGCTGAGTCAGTTGCAGACAAAACAGTTTGTATCTATCTTACCTCATGTCTATTTTATCTCAAGCTTTATGTATTATTTAAGACATCATTTCTCCTGTTTTCAGAGGTTACAGACTACAGTCTCTCAGAGATCTATCTCAGTATCTTTTTCACTACTGCATCTTATCAAGGGTACCCAGATAATAAGAGCAGTAGTATTCTTAATATTTTAAACCATCTAACACAAGAATATGAAGAGGAATTATTAATCATTGAGTATATTTACCAGTTCTTGTCCGTACAAACATGTCAGCAATATAGATGGCATCAGAAATATAATCAATAATAAACCACACTGCTAAGTAGTCATGCTGAAGTTCATCAAAACATGCTCTGAGTAGGAAAAGACAAAAGTAAATTACCATGAAATGAAAATTAAATACACGCATAAAATCAGTGATGACTAAAATAATTTTTATCCAGTTAAGGATATTACAATTTGTCAGAAGTTTTATAAAGTCATTATAGGAGTAGATCACCTAGCAATAATCATGGTCCAGTTGTACATGACAGGCATTGTGATGCAAAACAACCAGTTGTAATACATATTTCCTGCTGGATCGATAATGAAAATATCTTTCTTCTTCCTAAGTGATAGGGAGGGAAAAAAAAGACATTTAATGAGAGACTTAAAATACACATAACGATTTCTGAGGAATTAAACATGCCAGAAACTGTTATTGTAAAATAAATTATCTTTATTAAGGTTAAGTTCCTTGCTTGAATGCATGGAGAAAATGAAGCTGCTTGTTAGGTGTGACTCGGGACACATATTTTATAATCTAAATTTTTCTGAGCAAAAGCAGCTTGGCAGTCCTACTTCAGTTTACAGTAGTACAAGTAACTTAAACCTTTTAAAATTATTTTGTTTCCTACCCAATTAACTGTCTTGTCTGATAACTGATTTTATCATCTTTCAAAAACCAAAAATTACGTGATCCTAATATTCAAATAAATTAGATAAATACACCTTTCTCACTGGGAAAAGTCTAGCTCTGAGAAAGATTGGCATAGTTTACTAAAGAAATTGAAGAATGTGAAATCATACAACACAAGTTACTACCACACTATTTTAAGTTTCTCTTCCTTGGTTAGAAAATAATTAATTTACCAAGCAAAACATAAAGCAAGAACTTTTAGATCATAGAGGAGTTTAATTTGTTGTAGTTACCCTTATGTGCAGAAGAGATTGCTTTACACTGGCACATCTTTTGCTGC
>JAOEGS010002194.1:0-46084 GCA_025447755.1 Corythornis vintsioides
CTCTATCTTTTCTGAACTGGGGTGTCCAAATTACCTCTCCTCATGTCACTACACTCCCAGATGAAGAGTCCCTCCCCACCTTTCCTGTCTATTCAGACATCTCACCTCCCTTGACATGCTGGCTACACTTCTCTTGATGCAGCCCGGGGTGTGATTGGCTTTCTGGGCCCTGAGTGCAAATTGCTGGCTGATTGTCAGTTTTTCATCCACCAATACCCTGAAGTCCTTCTGTGCAGGGCTGCTCCAAATCCATTTATCACCCAGACTGTATTTGTGTTAGGATTGCCCTGACCTAGGTGCAGGACCTTACACTTGGCCTTGTTGAACTTCACCTCTCAAGCCTGTCAAGGTCCATCTGAAAGCTGTTTCTTCCCTCGGGCATGCTGACCACACCACATGGCTTGGTGTCACGGGCAAATTTGCTGAGGGTGCACGCGGTGCTACTGACCCTGTTGCTGACAAAGATGTTAAGCACTGCTAGTCCCAATATCAACCCCTGAGGAATGCCATTTGTCACTGGTCTCCACTCAGACCCTGAGACGTTGACTGCAACTCTTTTGAGTGCAACCATCCAGCCAATGTCTTATCCACCAAGTGGTCCATGTGTCATATACATAAATGTCCATAATCTCTGAGAGAGAATACAGTGATACAAATTGAACATAAAATACATTGCAAAAAACTGCATCGTAAACCTATAATAATTGTATTAAAGATAAGATTATAAGGTATCTTTTATTTTAAAGATCTTCTTTGTCTCTATCTAGGACAAACAACACACATAGGCATTTAGAGTTGAAAACTTTAACAGGGCAACTCTTCTGACCAGGACTGCTTCAATTTTCCCTAATTAGTTCATATTTTTATAATTACTGAGCCACTAATTTGTTTTATTCATACAATCTCAAGTTTTCCGAAGAACATAGGACTCACCTCTTCTACCTCTACTTGTTTAAATAAGATTGCACAATAATTCAGGTAATAGCAGCATGGCTAAAAGTAGCAGAATCAGGCCAGTAAGCTCTATTTCCAGACTGGCATGCACAAACTTTTAATGTTTGATAAGGCCTATAAACAGCTGGATTATTGTGATTCTGTGATCAGACTGACAGAATCAGCCTGGTTCTGACCCCACACAAGTGCAAAAGAATTTTTGACTTTGTCCCTGTGCACTGTATGCAGGTCTGTGAATAATACTTAAACCATGAACACAGTTCAAGGTTATCATTTCACATTAACAAGGGTTGGCTGAGAGAGTAATCTAAAGTAACCAATTAAGAATTACAATAGGAGCCTGTCATAGTGAAGTAATGGAATTTTCTCCACTAAACCTCTTGGTTACGGGTCTGTCTCCACTGTCTTGACTCTGAAGGGCTTTGACATTGGGGCAGGATTGGAAGCTTGAGTCCTCTGGGAAGGGACTCACCAGCGTCACTAGTTTGCATTGAAACAACTCTCAGCTTTCATTCTCTTCTCTGCAAACAGTTTCACTGCAGCTGAGTTTCCCGTTAAAGGGTTCCACAGAATTACTGGGTGTGAAAAATATTCTGTTACCTTTCTGAGATTGCTTACAGGATAGGAGTCTGAATCCATCTGGGTACAAGATACATAACATTGCATTCCTTCTCAAGGGAGGAATAACCAGGTTACCAGAAGAATAAGAAAATAATCTAAATTTGCATTTCAATCCTTCTATTTACTCGCCAGTGAAAGTTTTACTGCTTGTCTTATTTTAAGGATACCATGACAGAAGAAAATAATTTATCCACATGTAGTTGATGCAACTGATTTTCTCATGCATTAAAAATGTAAACAAAATTATACCTAGAGTTAAAAAAAAAAATAATCATAATTTTACAGCCATGGTAAAAATCAGTGGCCAGAGAATTTAAAGCCAGGAGAGATAAATTTTATTATCTGCCTTGTTTAACTCAGATTGTCAGTCAGAAATGTCAGCAACTTTTGTTTAGAGCTTTGTTTGAGTTAGATTATCCTGCTGAAATTTAACACCTGCAAAGGCAAACAGAATTTTTTCTTACTTCTTAAGCCATTATTTACTCACCGTTACTGTGTGGTGGCATTAGAAATAGAATACTTAATTGCGGATTGAAACACAGAAAAAGAGATAATTTCAAATACTACACATGGGCATCTGTGGGGAAAATGGTGGCTGTGATCTTTCTTGAAACAACACCACTATTTAGAAATCCTTAGCATAGTATTAATTATGCTGCGTGCTGCATTTTAAGGTGATTCCTGTAAGAGGAATTTTTTGTTGTTGTTACTTTCTTTTCTTTAAATAAGGGTGCAGACTGAACTCTGAGACAAGAAAGAACTTTGTGCAAGAGTGTGTGCTGTTATCTAAAGAAATTGTTTCTTATCTTTCTGGATTCATACAGCACAGCTAAACCCACTACAGTGATGAGTGAGCAGTTATTTCAGGCAACTGGAGTGGAGGGTATTGCTAGGAATGCAGAAAGAAGAAGCACATTTGTATATCTGGAAAGATAATGCAGTAGAAAATTATTCCTTGCTGTGATATTGCTCACTTATGGGACAGCCTGCAAAAGGGACCAGGAGAGTTCCCATCAGTTTGACTACAGTGGAAAACAATTCTGTGTTGCTAAAGATGGTTGCACTCAGAGAGAAATAGCATGGGTGAAGAGCTTTTGTTAGTCCTGTCCATATTGCCTTCTGGAAGCACCTTAGATGCAGCTCTCCAGGATGCCCCTGAACCCTTCCAGGCACATCTGCATTGTGGAGGGTCCCTGCCTGTGAGACCAGAGGCTTTCTCTGCAAGCACATCCAACTGTTACTGTACCCCATGAATGAGCTGCACATGCACAGCCTGTTTTGTCATCATCTTTAAGGTGAAGGGCAGCTAGGCCAGTGGCCAGGACTCTCAGTTTTCCCACTGTGTGCTGGTGTCCTGTCTGGCCCCTGAACACAGTCTGGGACTCTCAAAGTGCCTGCTCCACATCATCAGTGGTAATGATGATGTAATTACCATTGGGGGTAGAGGGTCCGGGTTCAATATTCGTTTTGTATATATTTTTATATATTACATTTATGATTATTATTTTCATTAAAGCTGTTGTAGTTTCCTTTTCTAATCAATGTCTCTCTCCCTTATTTCTTTCTCTTCCCCTTTGGGGAGGGAGGGGAGTTAACAGAGAACATCTGTTACAGGTCCTAGGGCCTGCCTTAGACCTATAGACTGGTAGAGCCTCTTGTGAAGCCCTTGTTGTAACAACATCCCAAGCACTCACAGCATTTGCCCTTAAAACTGAACTCTGCAAAAGAAGTCCATAGCTGCCCTTGTACTTCCACCTCTCTCTCTGGCTGTCCTGGCAGGCAGATCACAGTTAGGGAGAACAACACAGGGCAACCCACCTTGTCATATGAAAATGCCACATGGCCCAGTGTAGCGTGCCTTAGGGACAATAGGGTTCACCTGTGTCCACAAGATGTTTCCACCTCTTGCGTTCCTGGTCTCTCTCAGATCCAGGACTGAGCTGGAGCTGGCTTTGGAAATAATCCAAGGTAAGTCTGTGAAGGTCCCTAATGGACATGTGTTTGCACTAAACCACACTAAGCAAAGTCTAGAAGGTCAAATGACATTAAAAAAAAAAACTAAACCAAACAACAAAACAAGCCCGAAAAAAACCCCAGACAAACTTATTGGATACAGAAACTTTATTTCATGTCTAATTGCTTCAATGACAATGTTTTCACCAATCAGAGATAATTAAACATACTGAACAATTAGCTCATGAACCACTAGCTTCAGTCACCAGCTCCTCACCCTCAACTGATACCAGGTGAAGGGACACAACACCCTGCTTCTGGAAGTCCTGGAGCACCTCACCCTCCTCCTCCCACACTGTAAGTGCTTGAAGGTCGAAACAGAGCAGTGGACCAACAGATCTGTCTCTAAAGGCATTGCTGGCTACTGCTGAGAGGTCATGCAGATGAAACCATGGCACAGAAGATAATCATAAGGTTACATGTTACAGATTTCCCCCCTCATCTTACATCTGTACTTTATTAAAAGAGACTAAAGAATTAATCATGTCACCTCTAAAATATAATCAACTTATTAAGTAAGTGAAACACTGAGCTGAGCCATGTTCTGCCTAGAAGCAAATCTTGTCCGTGTGAAACCTTGGTTGCATCTGAGGTAGCACTTCAGCTCTATTTTGAAGTCTAAAGTGGCACTCAATTAGTACCTAGGTCCTGAGTTACCTGCTGCAAACAGTTGAAGATCACCTGCTATTTTAAAGGTTACATAATTATACTATTTTCTGAAGTGTTTTGAGGAGTTGCTAGCCAACATGCTACAAGACTCGGTGTTTATCTTTGTGTCATGCGTCAGAGGTAATTACTTCACCAACTGGGTGTGTCATTGGGAAGCACTGAAAACTCCCTTTGTTTCAGGTTGCCTGCATGCCTCGGTGTGGCAGGTGAGCAGGAGTCAACCAGATCCCCTTCTTCTCCAGTGAGGCCTCACAGAAGTTACTTGCTTTGGTAGCCTTTTTGTTTCTGAGTTACTGGCTTTAAGGGAGCTGGGGCTGATTAGATAAGGTGACTGTATCTGCAGCCTTGACATAAAATGGATTTAGTTTGCCCTCAGTGTTTAGCAGAGTTGTTGAAAACTAATTAAGGATACATGTAGCCATTTATAAATTGTGTACGAGATGTTTGCTATGAAACACAAATAGCTTTTTCTCATGAATGAATATTTAATTGAGGTACAGTTCCAGGTAAGCCCTTGCAAAATATCCAAGTTAAAATTCAGGTCTGGTGAAAGTAGACAGTGTTCTGCTTTGTTTAGCAATGTCACCCTGCTTATACCTGGCTTGTATTTGGTCTTAGGTTTTTATCAGTGCCTGCCAGTTTTCAGCATTATTGTGTTATCACAGAGCAAACAGAGGATTTCCAAAGAGAGGTGGATTCTTGTACTTCAGACTCCAGCTTAGTGTCTTATTTCTGATATACTAAGGTCAAAATGACCCTCTTTTACCTGTGAGAGAAGTCTCCATTGAATAGTCTCCTAATTCAGCACAGCACTGGGATTTCCCTGTGCAGACTGGACTGCCATTGGGCAGCTGTGGCCCAACTGGAGCAGAAATAGCTTTAGCTCCTATTAGCACTTGGAAATATTCTTGTCTACAGCAGAAGTGATACAGACTCAGAGAGCTAATGTACAGAGACCAGGAATAAACAGCATCCCAAATCTTACATGTTTTCAGTTTCTCTTGCTATTTGATGCAGCTTTTAAAATTAACCAGCTTTACACTACAAAATAAACTTTATCTACAATGTTCAAAGGCCTTGTTCACTTAAATGAAGCTAGGCAAAATATGGGAACATAATCTGAAAGAGACAGTCTTGAGTGGAAAAACAGTAGAGTGATATTTGGGACCTTCTGAACTTTACCTAGTAACCTCTGCATTAAGCAGTTTTTTCTGTTTATATTAAGGAAAAAATGGTATTTTGATAGCTGTCCCCAAACTGGCACAGTAATGAACAGCTTTTATTACTTTATTGACTTAGCTGTGGCAAGAGCCTTGCTAGATGTTTTATCTCAGCTGAGTATTTAATTGCAAATCACATTATAGGTAGAGCATCTTCTGAAACTGAATGAGAAACACAAGTACCAGTCAATGCAAATGACTTTCACAACTTATACTGAAAAAAGCACTTGGCTGTGGAGAGAACCAGACAGGAGGCAGAATCACTGCATTCAGGCTCGAGAGCAGGGTTTAAGGCCTTTCTAATGTTATGGGCTTGGTTTGAGAATCACCAGGCAAAACGCAACAGTTTCGTTTGTGCTGAAAGTCAAACAACATGGTCCTTCTGGTCTTAAAAGGTGTGAGTCACCATCATATCACAGAAGAAAGTGTATTCTGTGTCAATTGTACATTGAATTCTGCACTCTTATTTTAGCCCTGAAATTCTGAATTTTGGCACTCTTAGTTAAGTTGAAATAGCTTATCGTTTGTATTTTTGAACTGTAACAGGCTCATTCCCACAGTGAGAGTGATACAAATGTGAGCATTATATATAATTATGACACAAGTTGGAGTAAAAAACCTCCTGTACCTAGGCTGATTAATTACTTTTCCCTCCATCAACCAGTAGGCATTTATTTTGCCTTCACCATCCTTAGTACTCACACACGTTCCCAGCACACACCTGTGCTCCATTTGTGAAGCACATGAATTAAGTTAGTTAACATTATTTGACCTGCTGTTTTTGTCAACACTAACTTTATACATCTCTAGTTTGATGATAAAAAGAACAAAACCAGAAGAGCTGGTCCCCATAGAGTTCAGAGGTGCAGGGGGTATTTGCAGCATGTGGCTCTCAGCTCTGCTTTTAGTCATATTCCAAATAATAAAAAAAAAAAAGCACAAAGGAAGATATCAAGGTAGAATAGAGATTACTTTACCAGGGGAACTCCCTTCCTCTTTCCTTTCTTATCATATGCATTAAGATCATGATTTCATTTTGAGACGTAAAAGCTGCGTTGCCCCTGGTTTCCATTTGCTTTGAGTCCTGGACAAACATGGCTGGATTTACACGTGTGGTATAATCTCCACAAATTCGGTGTATCATGAACTTTGTTCGTCATTTTACACATTTTTAAACAATACTTTGTGACATGATTGTTCTCATTCAATAGATTCAGAAAACTCTGAGTGCTTTTTTTATTTGTTTATTTTTGTTGGTAAAATCAATAATTCATTGTGGATTTCAGTTACAGTAATGATTACCATAGATTTTCCTTCCCTGATCACATGCATGTTTAAACCTGCCTTTACTTTGAGTAATGTTTTATCTGTATTTTACCTATCACTGAGTCTTGCCCCCTCCATCCACTGTAAATAATTTCTTGGTCTCACTATACTCAAAATGTAATTGTTAAATTACATTTTGTTTCGGTCCAACAAGATTTTATAGCACACTTTGTATCCCTTTGTGTGAGAGCTTCCTGTGGGAAAAGAATGAATAATATGTTGCTAGAGTTGTTACTATGACCACTTTCATGGGAACTGGAAGCAAATTGGCCTTGGGACTTTTCAGAATTTGTGCTGAGAAGAATAACCATATTCAATATTTTCCTGTAAACTTTTATCTCCTTTCATGATGGATAAGGACAAACCAGATAAAAGCCTAAAGTCTTGTCTGCTTCTTTTTCCTTCTTACCAAATTTTAAAATAATCCTTCATAAACATGATTATCTATTACATTTCTTCCTAACCTAGAATGTCCCCATAGGACTCCATGATGATCAGAGGGGCAGGGAATTCCAACGGAATTGGAAAAGGTGCAGCAAAAATAAGCTTGTAGCCCTTGGATCATTTAGTGAGGTTTATTTCCAGGCCTGAACTCACCTAACCATTTATTAGTACAAAAATATCTTGTGGCAACCCACAAGATTTGACTATTCTAGATGAGAGCAAACCTCTTTAAATCTACACAGCATGGCTCAGAACGTGGCATCCTTTCCTTTAGCTACTATACTGAATGTCTTCTCTTTTAACTACTATACTAAATGTACTGTCCATGAGTTAGCAAAAGGACAGAGTTATCTACTATAAATTTCCAGTTAGTAAAAAAGATGTAGAGTAAAACTGCAAACAAACCAGTAGAGATGCTGCAAAAGTCTTCCAGCTATGTCTTACCAAACCTGGATGAAGCTTTCTATGTGGAGAAACAGTGAATTCGGGTTTGCCTCATGTTGATACTATTGGTTTTGCATGAGTGACCAAAAATAGTGTTTCTAGAGCATAAAATTCCATGTTTCCCAGTTCTGGGATGACCCAGCTTAGGAAGCTTTATGTTGACTAAAAGTCAGGTGGCACGAAGCGTGTCAAGCAAAAGCCACTTTATAGCGATAGGACTTGCTTGACCAAATTCTGGGAAATATTTGACATTCATAAATATTTTACATCAAGTTAGAATGTTCTTAACATTAAAGTAGAACAGGAAAATTAAATGGGTCTTCTCTTTAAAAGAGGGAAGGCAGACTTGATGAGGATGACACAGTTCGTTAGGGGTCAGTAAGGTACAGGAACTGTTATGGAGAAGAAAACAGAAACTGGGTTCTGCTACTGACCTGCTGAGCAATCAAGATCTTTCATCACCTCCTCTGCCACAGTAATTCCTGTAAATTGATAGTAATGCTGTCCTCTTAATAAAGCAGGTTAAGAGTAAGTGCTGGATCAGAGCAGATCTTAATCCTGTAACTTAAAGGCTTTTTGTTTTGGGTTTTATGTGTGAGGCCTGACTGAAGATGCTGTAGTTAGGATGGCTATTAAAGCTCTATCTTTCATAGCTAATGCTTAAATCTAGAAGTAATCAAGTTCCATAGAATTTTAATGTGAAAGTTTCCCCAGCTTCTACATTTGTATCTGGTTTTGTTCATATCTGTATTTCTGCCCCGGGCTGTCTTGATGGGGGTTGATTGCTTTGTGCCCATTTCACGCCTGCTCCAATATTTTCTGAGCCAGAATCCAAAGGGGATTCAGTCTGTAAGCATTCTTAGATGATGCTTATCAATATTATACACGGTGCTCCAAGAATTCAGTATGCTGTCAGGACACTCTCAGGAAAACCAGTGAAATGAGAGCTTTCACTCTGCCCCTCTGGAAGGAAGCTAGATTGGTTTGCATCTGTCGAGGATGAATAGACTTCTGCATAAAAGGGAAGAAGGGGCTGGCATTACATACCTTCCCATTCTTCTCACTGGGGGGGATAGTGGAAAAAAAGTATAAAGGAAGGAGCTGGGCACTCAGTTATAGAAGAGAGTTTTATACTGTCACAAAGACACCTTGCTACCCACCTAAGTGAGCACCATGATCTGCAGGCAAGAGGGTTTGAAAATGCACCTAGAGAAGGCGAAAGCCCAAGGAGGATGAGAAGGGTCTCTAATGTATACTCCAAGCTTGCAGTTCTGGTTCCTTCCACAGAAGACAATCCTTCCTGTGCAAGCTCAGTATGTTCATGGTGGTTGGTTTTGGGTGGAGTCGTGTTGTGTAAGCAGGTAGTTATGGATACCATTGAGGTATCTACCTTTTCCCATGTATTGCAGATGATTGTGAGAGAATGGCACAAGGTTATGTGCTGTGGCAAACAGGAACCTAAAGATTGTATGTTGCCACACAATTATTAGTCACCTAAATTCCTTTTGCCTCTAGGTCTGTGTGTTTAGGAAGCAATGGGAAGTGTAAAAAAAAAATAAAAAAAAATAAATCAGGGGGTTAAGCTTGGATATATAACTAACATATGGAAACAAATGCTTACCTGACTGATTCAAGACATTAAAGAGGTTATGAGCTATTAAATGAGGCATCACTCTGACATGGAAACACTCCAACATGGAGCTCCAGGGTGATGGTCTCTGAGTCCATGTTGAGCTATGGACAGGAAAAGATTATGGGAATGGAAGTGTCTCAGGATGGAAATGGGCTTCCTATTAGATCTGTACAACATCCTGTTTCTAGGGTATGCCTCTTTTTTCCACTTCTGAGTAAGAGCTGCAAAAACTGGATTCTTGCAGCACTCCTTACTTGGAACAGTAGTTCCTTTTTCTTCTAGCCTACCTAAAACACCACGATAATTTGGTCTGGTCCATCTCCAGTATCATCCTACTGAAGAAAGCATGAATCCCAGCATAAATTTACTGCTTAACAGGCAAGTTTCTTCACAAATCATATTTTGTTAAATTAACTTGATCTAAGTAAATCTCTGGAATTGTTTCATCTGAAAATGGAGACCACATCTGTTTCCCAAAGATGTTTGGTCCCACAGCTGTTTTCTTGGAAGCTATACAGCTTAGCCTATTTCTTCTCAACTGCTGTTGCAAGCCGCCACCCCCATGGCTCCATTTTGATGGTGAAGCCTCCTCTAATCCACCAGGATCATGCAACAGGAAAGGAATATAACCATGAATTCTCTCACTCTCTGACTTGTTTCCCCTCCCCATTCTCTCACAGGCCTGACACAGCAATGATTCTTTTATTTTAATGTGGCACTACCAACTGCTGCCTAGTGGACTCTGTGAGAGAAGACACCATCTTTTACCTCATCCAATGCATAAACTGTATTGTTAGGGCTGCCCTTTTCAATACTATACCTCAATATTTCCCAGGCTCTCTCCTGCCCTGTGTATTTCCCATTTAATGGGCTGATGCATACCTTGTTCTGTGCCTCCCTATTTCTGTCCTCTCTGCCTTTTCTGACCAAACAGCCAGATGCTGCTTAAAGTGGGGACATTGCAGACAGCGTCTTGGGTGCAGGCTGCCCTATTTCCTTAACCTTACAGCTCAGCTACATGCCATTGCAGGCACAGTAGAAAGAGCTTCATCCTCCAGGCCGTTGCCCATGACTATGTAAATACAATGTGCTCTTGGGACCAGCCAAGCGAGGAGATGCTGTGGGAGGCCAGCAGCGTCTGCAGTGCTGGCAGAAACTTTGTCTGCAGGCATGCATTCATGGATTAAGAGGGACAAGGAACATAAACTTCGTCATCTTTCTATGCCTTCGAATTGCTTAGCTACCTGATGTTTGGTCTTGAAAGATCAGGGCCAACTGAACTACACTATTTGCTTTCTAGTTTCTGAGCTTAGTTGTATTGTCAAACTGTTTGTTTTCTTTTTTTCCTTGCTGCCATTGCTGAAAATCGGCTTTAATACGGAACTCAAACCTGTGTTTTATTAAGTACCCGTGTCTCCTGAATTTGCACTTCAAGAACTACAGCGGCTGTTACGGACTAGTGATAGAACCCAAGAAGCTCCCGTGCCCATCATTACGAGAAGCACTAACTCGTTCCCGGGCTGGAGCAGGGGCAGCAGGCGGTACTCGGTGACTCCCCACACACGGCGGCCCTCGCTCGGAGTTGTCTCCGTTCTCCTCAGCCGGACACCATCCCCGAGCCATCTGCCGGCTTAGGACACGGCGTCTCCGCCGGGTGGGGTGCTGCCTGCTGGGCCCGCGGCGCGGCCGGCGGCAGGGCAGGTGCGGGCGGGACTCGCCCCGGCGGCCATGTTGCGGTGGGCAGAGCGGAGGGGCTCGGGTCCGGGGATGAGGGTCTGCCTGCGGGGGGTCGTAGGTGGAGAAACAGGGGAAAGAGGCGGCATAAAGGGGCACCACCGGGGTTTAGCCGTTCCTGGAGGGTTACGGGGGCGGTCCCGCCCACGCCCTTCGGCACCTGTTGCCCGACAGCTCGCGGGAGCTGGGGGGTGGCTGCAGATGTCGACACCCCCCTTCCTCCCTGGGGGTGTCGAAGCGAGGCTGGTGGGGGTGCCCGGCGGCTGGGCGAGGCCGGTGCCGCGCTAGAAAAGCACCAGGGGGAGAGGCGGGTAATGGCCGGCGGCGGTGAGTCACTGCCGCGGCTCCACCTGCGTACTTAACCGCCGCCGGGCGGCCGGCGCCGCACTTGTGGGCTGTGCTGTCGCCGTGGCCGGGAGCGGCTTCTTCCTCCTTCTCTTCCTCGTTGCCCTCCTTCTCACAAGGCGCTCGGCTGAGGCGAGGCAGCCGCTGCATGCACGTTTGCTTCGGGAGTAGGAGAAGCACCAGCAACCCTCAAAATGCCGAAGCCGGTAAGCGGGGCAGGGGGGGAGGGAGACGCTATGTGGGACCGTGCCGAGGCTCGCCCGGCGCTGGATGTTAGAGGCTGCCCCAGCCCGGGCGCCTGATGGGGCGGCCGCCTCCCGGTGCCGCGGCGTCGGCTGTTGCCGAGGTCCCGCCGCTTCCGCGCCGGAAGGTCTGAGTGTCAATGCCCGCGGCCCCAGCTCCCCGTAGCGGGACGGGGCTTTTAGTCTCGAACACCTGCAGGAGTTTCCTGCGGCACAAACAAGGAGCCGCGGGCACCCTCGACACAAGCGCTCCACAGCCAACCGAGCAGCTGCTTTAAAAAGGAGGAATAACCAGACCGGCTTCCCCAGGACGTTCCCCTGCGTCCTCGGAGCAGCGCTGGAGCTGTGCCGGGCGGGCGGGCGCAGGGCGGCTGGCGGGACGGGCTGGACGTGAGAGAGCTTCGCCATCCTAACGTCAGCGGAGCGCTGGGCCCCGTCCCGGGGTGAGGGAGAGGGGGAAGGAGTCTTGAGAGCTGTGCTTGGGCGGTCAAACGGTGGATTACTTAGTCTTCTGAAATACGCTCGTGATAGAAACATAAAGACCTCTTGAACAAGTCTTGAAAGAAGAGCTTTTATCACACTCCCTTTTAACGAGAGATGGCAAAACCCCACTGGTTTCATTTGGCATTTGCACGGCCTATATATTTTTCTACAGGAAACGTCTATGTGTCTGTAAACACAACAGAAACGTCTTTTTCTTTCTTGCTTTGTTATCTAAAAACAAAATGCCAGGGACTCTTAATTCAGTTCTCCACAGTGCTCTTTACCACTCATTATCAAAAACCGGTTACTTTTTTTTTCTTTTTTTTTTTTTTTAATTGAACAAACTTGGCTTTTCCATCACTTTTTTTTTTCTTCTTCTTCTTCTTGACTCCACCATTTCCACATCCACACCCTCCTCCCCTTCCCAGTCTTCTAGTGGGTTTTTTGCTTGTTTTGTTTTAAAGTCTGACAGTACTCTGCTGGCTCCCTTGAGGAGCCAGCTACCTAATACAAAGCTTTGAGCAGTCAGTGAAGCAGACACAATTTTGAGCCCTGAAGAGCATAATCAGAGCATATTGTTATCTATTTTCAGTAGAGGCAATTTTTTTTTTAATGCAGTTCAATGAAAGACTTGAGTATTAGATACAAGTAGTGAAATGGGAGTAAACAAGCTTATCTTTATGGTAATAAGCAATTTATATTTTACCACTCTAACATTAAAGTTAGTTTAGGTTAATTTACATTTTAATTTACATTTCTGTAAATCTTTTAAGAACAGCTAAATTGTCAGTCTCTCTGGATATATGTCATCAGTAGGAGGTGATGTCTTGCTGCATATTAAAAATGTATACTGAAAGGACCCTTTTGCAACTGGGGGAGCAAAGACAATTTACAATTAATAGATATAGAAGGTTGTGTTTGAATAATCTCTCTGCTTACTAGCCATTTGCTAATTACAGAATGCTTTCTTGAAATATCCCAGTCAGAATAATCTGAAATCCTGATTTAGGACTAAGTCGTACTGAGAGCCTTGGTAGGTGTGGCAAAACTCTTTAATCTCAAATAAAGAAATAAATAATAAAATAAAACACAGCTATGTTAATCCTTTTACCTGGCATGGCTATGTTCATATATCCTCACAGATGATTTTTGAATGTTTCTTGGCTGAGTGGTCAGAGAAAGGTGGATGGTGTAAACCATCTTCCACTGGGGAAGGACAGTTAGAAGTCTAATGATTTCTGAGATGTGACCTAGTGTCTGGGATTTATGGACAAAACTGTGTCAATAGTTGTACACCATAAGCACTTTTCTTTTTTAAAAAATATTTGCTGTTCAGAAAGGCTGCCACCTTACTGTAAACCCAAAAGTGGGATTTGACAGAGGTTATTTTAGTAAAACACACTGGTCTGACTGCTTCAGACCAGGACTGGATTTGGATCCTTCCCAACCCATCTCATTTGGTCTTAATACAGCTAAATAGGATTCCTGTCAGTTTGCAGGGAGCAGGGGGGAGGATGTAAAGCTGTCATGCCAGAGGCAGAACTGTGCTCAGGATCAACATGACAACAGCATGCTGGAGAAATAACATGAGCTCTTGGGATGCATGGGAAAGCAGTTTCAGTTTCTGATGGGTACTTGGCATGGATACTAAATATTTGGTACCTGTGCTTGTTTGTGTGTGCCTTGTCTTCATGGCATAAGTAAATACGATGTTGTTTGGCAGTTTTCATGCTGCTGTGTGTGAAGTTTGACACACTGGTCATCAGGGGTTTATAAGTAAAGGTGACAGCAAAATTTTCACCCCCAATCTACTAAGTCAAACCTTTATATGAAACTTTTAACAAAAGTTGTGTATGCTTGCTTATCACTTGTAAGTGGATAATACCCAGATCTTACAGATAATTTAAGTTATTCTTTCACAGTAAGCAACTAGTAAGTCCTCAATGGTGTAACATGTTATTTTGTATTTTATTTTACCAAAGTGAAGTGCTAGAAAGGCAATTGTATTCCATGTTATGTGGTAACGTTTAATCATAGATGGTCAGATCTGATGCATGTTTACAGTGCTCAATATAAATTTTAGTAATGGTCCAGAAAATTGATTCTGGAATACATATATTTGTTATATAGGCAAGTGTTAATTTATAATTTAACAGACATTGTCGTGTAACAGTTACAAAGTAATGAGATCTCTCTGAGGTAAGCTATAAATATATAACTTGTATCCAGCTCCTAGGGGCTTATGGCTAGGAGTTCATCAACAGTTCAGATACATAACTTCCATTTAGTCTGTACTAGGCTTCCCATGTGGTGAATTCTTATGTAAGAAAATTGCAGGAGATGTCACCTTGTCCAAATCTTGCTGTGTGATCTGGAAACAAGTGCTAAATAAACTCATTTGCTCAGCTTTGCATCTTTTCACGACCTGAGCGTCTGTACCCTCTCTGGTTTTCTGAGAGGCACGTTACTAGGTTATTTCTGTCTGACTCATTGAATGGATGGTGTTTTAGCTGAATTATATCCTTTTCCAAAACCAATCTCATAAATTGTGCCTAGGACAGCACGGCTGCGGGCTAATGAACGTTACTTACCGAAGGAGAAGGAAACGTGATCTCTGGTCTATAGACCTGTTCATTTGATCTAACCTGCCAGTATTCTCGGTTACTTTATCAAAGGTGAATTTTCTTTCATTGTTGTTTCCTCTTGGGGGGAACTTAAAGCTTCACAAGGAATGAAGTCAGCTTTGCAGTAGAGTATTTGATGTAGTGTCATGCAAGAACTCTGTATACTTGTGTGTGTGTGTGTGTGTGTGTTTGTGTGTGTATCTAAAGCTGTGTAAAGAGAGGAAAGCAGTAAATGCCATCTAACAGCTTCTGGTGGTAAAGAGAAAATGCAAGTGAATAATATCCAGAGGCACAATTTTTTAATAGCTTTAATAATCTTCTGTAGTTGGAAGGCTGAACATGCTAATGAAATCTGTTAAAGCCATACTGTTGATGGGGTTGTATTACTGATGCAGAGACATTCCATATAAAGGAGATTTGGGCTAATAAAATCCCATTGCAATAGCTTGGAGGGGTGGGAGAAGAAGGTCCCTCAATAAAGAATAGAAAGATATGGCTTAAGTGGTAGCATGACTCTCATCTTGTCCACGTCATCTGTGATGTGTAGGGCTCTCTAGCAGAAAGCATTAATAGAAGATGATATTGAAATCTTCTAACCCAATACAGGTTGCACTTATCTGTGTCCACGAGAGAAAAATTCAAAGCAGAACCTAGAGAAGAGGTTTGGCTTGACTGTGGCTAGAAAGCCACCTTACAATAAGAGAGTGCTTGGCTAGTTTAGACTGGTAGAATTAAACATCACCCCTTCCTTCACCGATATAAAATGTAAAGGTTTAAATGCCAAAGAGGAGAAAGAACTGCTTTAAGCAGAACTTGTGGTTGAAGAAAATTTTCAACATTAAAGTACCTAAGTGTATGGGGTGGATTTACACACCCACGCCACACACCCCCACCGTGTTGGTCTTATTAGGACACTATTCCAGGATCTAACATCCCCAAAGTTTGACAAGGATAACAATTAATGCTGCTGCCTGTAGGAGATGAGAGCTGGAACTGGTGACTCAAAAGGTTTTCCCCAGCCCTGTGTTGTTGTTAATGTGCTATTGTGTGCTAGGCATTAAGTGGTTTGACAAGTCCTCTCTATCTGTTTTACACCGAATATGCACAAATTCTGGAAAAAAAGACGACAGCATACAAGTTTTCTGGCAAAACTTTGTGAACAGATTATTGCATTAAACAACAAGTTTGATAAGACAGCCCAAAGAGGTGCAAGTCTAGTAGCAGGATTTATTCTAAATACCAATAACAGTCATTGTCCCCAGATCTTCACAATTTATTCTTGACCATGTATCTTCTAACTACAGATAGAAGTTTTATCTCCAAGTTGTTCACAGCAGACTACTGTAACTGGACTGAAATTTAAAAAGAAACAAGAAAAAATATATCCAGATGTGTTCATAATTAACTGAAATACACTTAGATTCCATCAGGAATTTTATAAACATTATATTCCTTCAGGAATAAAATAATTTCATTGTAAGCATCAAGTACTGTGTGTCAAATGCTATGATGTATCTGAAACTGAAATGCAGGGAAACTCCCGTTTGCCAAAGGGAGAACTCCCACTCCTAGCTGCAAAAGGAAGCTGGAGGATTCTATTAATAGGAAATCTGAGGAGTAGTTCACAGATGACTAAAGTTATAAGAAAGCGAGCTCACGATTTTGCCAAAACCCTGAATTACAGAGTGAGCTGAGTAAGCATTTCTGAGAGCAGTTTGCTGCTGTGGAGAAATCAAGGGTGTTAACTGGTATGTTAGTCACTACTAAGAAATTCTTTGCCTTCTCAAAGGGCAGAGGGGGCAGATAAGCCTTCCTGTTCTCCCTCCGCCCACAGAAATGTCTTCTGTCCATGAAAAAAACCCTACAGTATGTCAGGACTTTTTGAGAATAAGATTTCTTGATGACCACTGAAGATTCACGCATCAGTGTCATTCTCGTCTGGCACTCTGTGCCCAAAGAGCTTTATGCTCACTGTAAATCCCATAATCACTCAACTGACCTTGAAGGAAGGCAGTGCTGCCCGAGATCACTGAACCACATTGCTCACCATTTTAAGTACTGTATTTTGAAGTATGGTTTCAGCATTGGCTAACGTTTAGCCTGTGAGCTGAGATGAACACCTCTTTGAAGAAACAACTAAAGTCTCCAGCTTTTACCGAGTCAAACACAAGTTACCAAGAACTTGTGTTTGACTACCTACTGTGTAGGCTCAATGGAAGAAGTGCTGTAGCCTTCTGCTAGCTTTGAGAAGGAGCTATGGAGTTGCCCTGTTTGAGACAGGGTTATTGTACACTTGTTTCTTCCCACTTTCATGAGCAAGTGCTCTAGCTATTGTGTAAGGCTTGGAGGCATCACTATCACCATCTCTTCCTCTCTTGATTTTGCACAAAAATATCTATGCTGTGGTTGTTCTAACCTCAGTATGGAATTTGTGTGAGAGGCTTCTTTGGGAATGCGAGTGGATGGACATCCAGCTGATGAGTAGGTTTATGAAATGGGTCTATACCTGTTTGTTTCTGCCAAGAAACCACTGTTCTGCAGATGTACAGAGCAGATCTGTGAAGTAGAAGATTAAGATGCTGCCTGAAGAAGCAGAGATTAAAGAATCTCTCATTTGTACCAAGGTGCCTGAATTTAGCCTCTGTAGCCCAGTAGAGGACTTAAAAGTCTGTACTGTAGGATCTCATCTTCAGAGTTCTTCATGGAAGCTGAAGTTACTCTTTAACATCTAGCTGAATACACTTTAATTCTGAAAGCTTAGCTTGCTTATTTTTTCATCTGCATAGAGATAAGTGATTATAGGAAGTTCCTGGTGCACAAACTACATGGTGTGAATCGCTGGGTGGATTTGCACAGTTGGTGTTCAGTAATATCATTGTGGGAGACAATAGCTTTACCCTTTAAAAACTAATGTAGCCTTGCAGGCAAACTCTTGAAAGTTATTTTTGCTGCCTCCTCTGTGCACTGTGTACATTTTGGGAATCACTGTGCCTATTTGTTTGCTGTCACTCTTCTATAGAGAAGGATCTATAAAGAGTTCCATCACAAGCACTTTTAGGGGGCAGGAAGGGGTATTTTGCTGTTCCTTCCAATCACTTCTCCTGTATGATCTAGACCTTCTCAAGAGCAATGTCATGCTTAGGTGACATTCCAGGACTTGTGCTGACGTACCTGTATCTGGGAGCAAATGGTACCTGTTGGATACTGTTTGAAATACCTTGTTGGGAAGTGAGAGCACGGGAGTGTAAGTGTATTGGACATAGATGAGGTTATCAAGCTATCAGAGATTATCTCATCACATAATTCCACTCATAAATGTAACAAATGCCATGTGATACATTCCACTAAAGCCCATGAGGTAAAATGAGTCTTATTATAGAAAGGGTAAAACAGAATGGTGGGTTATTGAATCAATAAATCCCCCTTTGACAAATGGATTTGTATCTAGAATGCAAGATGAACATGCATCATTACTGGGCTCTGTGGGACTGTTACACTGCTATTTATCCTCTGCTAAGTTCACGTTTCTTCTGTACTTTGACTTCGATAAGAACATGTCTGTTCTTTTGAGGTCACACAGAAAGACCCTGTAGCCTAATAGTATACCTCTGATGCTGGCCAACAGCTGATGCCTGAGTATTTCAAAGATATGCACCATTGCTTTCCTCTGAGTTGTTGAGGTATTGGAGGTTGAAAGTTCCTATATAATGAGTTACTAAATGGATTTCTTGTCCAGTCTCCCCTTGACACCATGTGAACTCCAGCATCCACACTATGCTTTAACAAAGGCTGTCCTGGGTAACCTCTGTGTTGTTTGGAAAGTTATCTACAGAACTCCTTGTTTTAGTACAGCACCATCTCAAAAACCTTTTCTTGTTTAGAGTGTTGATACCCTGTAGTTATTCTACTGGTAGAACAGTGAACATATGGTCCTTGTCCACTCTGTTTGTGTAATGTTCATGAATTTATATGCTCTTAGATGTCCTAGCCTCAGTTAATTTTATTCCAAACTGAGAAGTCTTAATTATCTTAGTTGATCCTTGCATGGAAATTATTCCATGCCTTTAAACATCCTTGAGCTTCTTCCACTTCACATCTGGTGAAAATACTGCTTTGCATCCTGTAACATCTCCATCTGGGAAGAGTGCAGTTGTTGAGAACATTTCTCCAACACTTGGTTCTTGGCCTTGTTGAGCTCTCAAGGCATAATCCTGTGAGAGTGTAAGTCACAGACTTCCCTTTTGTTCACCCTGCTCTACTATAACGTTCTCTCTTCCAGCTCAGAGCAGTCATTGCACCTTGTGCTGGTACAGTTCATCTGTGCTCTATTGAAAGTGTTGAGAGTTGTGTGCTGAAAGGCTGCCCTGTTGCCTGGTCTCCAGGTGGGTGTCTCTCAGATATTTGACTCTTACTCTTTGGAATGGCTCTGGGTTTTCCACACACATGGCTCTCTATGATTCTGCTTAAGTATTGGAGTAAAAGGCATCAGTACTTGTGCTCAGATTCAGGCTAAGCACTGAGGCTCTCATTTTATTTAGATTATTCATGCCTCTGTTGTGACTCAGGACTATGGAGTTCAGCTTTTGCATAAGTTTTTGTGTGCTTGTTGTTTCCACATAAAAAAAGGCAAGCAGAAGTATGAAAAAGTGTTTTGTGTTCTGGATCAAGACTATAAAATACACAATTATTTTTTAACCTGCCTTGCAGGGATTACAGAAGAATCATATTGTTTTATGGAGCTGACTTAAATATTGGAGATGTTACAATTTCAGAGTCTTTTAAACACTTTAATACAACTTGAGATCTTAAATCTCTATATTATCTGCCCTTGGCCTAATGCTGACATTTCTTATGGAAGACCACAAAAGATGATCTGATTCACTCTGGACTCTGAGTGACTTCTGGAGATAAAGCTTATTTGAGGATTGGTTGTGAGGCTTTCTTTAAACTTCATGTGTAAAGCCTTAGTCTTGCAATTTCATTATGGTTAATTAGATGCAGCAGCTGTCATGATAAAAAACAGTCTGTGTATGAAGGAGTTAGATCCAGTCGCCTGTAGCTTCCCTCTGTATTTATCCTTTAGGTACAAAGGACCTATTGTTGCTGCAGTCCCTGTTCCTAAATCCATCCTAACGTCCACCGAGGGCAAATGGCTCATCCGAGCAGCAGTGCTGTGCTGAGCCTGCTGGCTCTGGCTGTGGGCTTCTCCTCTGAAGCACAGACTGCTGCTGGCACACAGATATTCCTACAGTGCTGATAGAGTGTTTATATGGCATCAGAGAGTCTTTACAATTAATGTACTTCAGCAGAACACCATAAACCTTCCTGCTGCTTCCTAATGTGTACAGAGTCAACCGTTCCTGCTTCCCTCACAGAAAATGAGAGCAAATATTTTGCATGAAAAACATCTGGGTTCCTTAAATGTGGTGAATTTATATGCTTTTTGTTTAAATGCAGTATCCCAGGGCCTTTCAGGCTTAAACTGCATTGCTTTATATTTTGTCAGAATATAGAGCTGTTCCTAGGTAACTTTACAAGTATTTATTTATTTATTTAAGGGGAGAGGGGGTGTTTGTGGGGGGGGTGGTTTATTGGGGTTGTGTGTATGTTAAAAAGGCTTCCTCTCTCTCAGATTTCAACTTTATCCTAACGAGACAGAATGATGCAATTTACTTGTTAGGAAGGAGTTGGGAGTGGAGAAAGATATTTTTTTCCTCTTAAAATAAACCTTCTTGGTTTAACTGCTTCACTGGGCAACTACATTTAATTTAAGGGTGACCAGAAGTGGAGAATGTTGGAAGCCTGGCTGAGACCTAGGCATTTATTTGGGAGCCAGGGCTGTCAGAGAAGCAGAGTCATGCACACTTGCCACACCTGCATGAAATCTTCATGATCTTTTGACATTGCTTGACCTGAGATAAAAACTGCATTACAGCCATGGCTGCTTCTCAGCTTTTCATGCAAATGCCTGCTATGCAGTTGTTACATGCTGATGGAAGATATATTAGGCTTTGGTTAAGGAAACTGAGATAGTTGTGTAATTTAGTACGGCATCTTCTTCTGCACATCTAGACTAAGAAAGCTTTAATTTTCACTCTAGGACTATCTTCATGTTTGATTATAAGGAAGGCTTCATGCTATCTCACAAGGAAGAGTCAAGTGGCCTGGCTACAAACCCAAACTCAGTGGATTGCCTTTCATGTGGTGTTTGTGTTTGCTGACAGGGAGGGGGAAGGTTGTGCTGAAAATTCAACCTGCTTTACTAAACCTGGAATTTCTGGATAACTTTCCAGATCTGGGTGCTCAAGGTTTTCCTGCCAACATGAGCTCTGCATCCCTCTGCTATATCCAAAAGAGTCTAGCTTTCAGAATTCACTTCAAAATTATTCCTGGCTTCCCCTCCAAGTATACTTTCTGTCTTTAGAAAAACTTCCATGTAGGTTGTTATAAGGCTTTTTCAGTTTACATGAGAGGAGTAAATATTTGGACTCCTAATGCCTTAGTAAACTTGAGAAATTTCAGTCAAGTATAGTTAATATAGTTACTGCTCCTTAAATACTGAGGATTACTGTAAAAAAAAAAAAATTGTACAATTTGTTGTATTGAAGTTGACTAGTAGTTAAAGGCTAACAACCATGCTGGACAATTTAAAAGTAATTACTAGCTTCTAGATATGATACACAACTGTATTTACCCTTAGTGGTATTTCCTCCCTCTCCCAGCAAGTGGAGCAAGGTTTTAAGGAGCAAAGACCAGCCTACTCAACTCTAATTTTACCTGTTACAAATGCAGTAGTGCTTAACTCTGCTTCATAGACTCAGAGGAATTCCAATGGAACGTGACTCAATGTTCCCATTTATTTGCAATGAGGAAGCAATGTTTAATACAATGAGATTTGAAACTGAGCTTGTCCTTCAGTTTGCAGTTGGGCCTTTTTGATTTAACGTGGTATGCGGAGAAATTAGGTTGGTGAAATGGGTGCAGTGAGCTTGCTTGTCATTCAAGTGGATGCCAGTGAGGCTGTCTGTCCCCTCTTCATGTTTCGTGAACTGATGAGGCTGTTTTCTCCCTTGTCAGCAAACTGTGCTCTGCAGTGTGGAAGGGAATGCTCAGGACTGTTTTGCTGTGCTACCACTGCCCTCCCTAAAATGCCATGTGTGGGACAGGTAGCACAGAAGGCATTCTGGCATGGGAGCAGGGGAGGAACATGTGGATCCTACTGAAGGGCTTTCTTCTGTGCATTTGTTGCTATAGATCTCTTTCCCACTCTCATAGGAATCACATTCTCCTTACCACAGAGGAGAAATTGCAAGTTTGTCATTTACCATCTCATTTTAGCTACTTGATGATCCTTTAAATTATAAAAATTAAGCACTTGGGAGGACTTGATACTATGTTGTCTGAAGGCTGCATGGAAGTGGTTGTGTAGTATCTCAATATCTTACTATTGCAGCAATTATAGTTTCTTTTCCTATTACCAAGCGTGCAAAATAGTAAGAGGGCTTTTTTGGTGTTTTTCTCTTTGTGGGTTTAAAAGTTGCTGTCTTCTCTTTAAGCACTCCATGTTTCTGAAAACTCCTATTTGAAAGAGATCTTTGCTATGCTTTTTAGCAGTTTGAAACACAAAATCCCCTCAACAAACCCCAAAACACCTGACCTGCAGATCAGTGTAGACTTGGCTTGATTAACTTACTCCCTTCCAAAATAAATATTCATGTTTGGGTGACAGCATTCCAACTGGCAAGTCATCAGAACAGAATAGTCACCTTCTCTAATGCTTCTGGTGACAAATACACTCAAGAATGTAATTTTTCCGTCTATGCAGTAGCATCACACCAGGAAGTATGTTTTTCTGGGGAGTATAATAGACCACATCCTTGTCTACAGCCCTGCTGTAGTTTGCAAGCCTGTAATTTGTTCATCTCTTCTTCTGCCTCTTGTCCATTCTCACCTCCCCAAGGGTGATACCTATAACTATTTGTCAGACCTACCAAGATCCTCCTAAAGAGTTTATTTTTTGTTCTTGACTAAGTACTGTTTGTGAATTTTTAAGTTCACTCTGTATTCCAGGGCCTTTGGAAATACTTAACTGCATTTTCTTACTCCATACCAGCACACTCACATCCCCCTTTCAAGACCCTCACCTGCCATGAAAAGATCAGAATACGTGTCCCTTCAGTAGTTGAAGCAAGATATAACTGCTGAGCTCAACTGGGAGGAAAGTAGTGCTTTGGAAATCCTGCAGGACTGAGTAAAATAGATAATTTACTTTATACTAATGACATTGTCTCCTGCTTTGACAGAAGTGATGGAGAATTTGGGTGTACAACTTGTTAGACTATTACTTTTCCTATTACCAGGTACCTAATCACAATGAGTTTGTATGGACAGTTCTGGTTGCTGAGGTTGAAGTGAGATTGTCCATGCAGATGCATTGCAACTCGGGGCAAAAAGCTTGTCTGCTATTTACTGGAAGTACTATAGTAGTTACTGCTTTGTGGTGGAAGAGTAGGCCTGCAAAAGTGAGGATGCAAGACTAATACTACCACTTTATTAGTAGTATTTTTAATACCACTGCTTTCTCTTATTTAAGACTTCCATATTCCTTCAGGAGAAGCATGTTGATTTGCTGTATGGTTAATTTACCTATGTGCAGGAAACTTTAAGAGGCCTCCATGCTGTGTTCACAGTATGTGCTGTGTAGGTACAGCACTTCAAAACCTCTTACTCCTCTGCACTATGCAAGTCATCTGCCTACATGTACTAGCTTACACATGCCTGGGATTTCCAGACATCCAGTGACTGAGGGAAGAAGACAGTGCCTATCTACCTTCTCCTCTATGATGCTGCTAAAGACCAACACTTGGAAAGATACTTCACTAGCATTTGCACTTATAAACCTGCTATTTTAGAGACTCTGGTCTTTTTTCTTTCTCTTTCCAAGGAAGGATACATTCCTGAGCATTGTCTAAGGCATTTAGAGATGCATTATGATAATGATATGGAACACCTTAAGTAGTGGTTTGTCTTGTGTATATGGGTAAAAGTTGTTATTTACTGGCCTTTATCTTATGTATTTACAGGAAATAAATTGCATGGTATTTTAAATGACTTGCACAACTCATGGTTTCACCAAACTATTTTATTATGCAAATGAACTTAAGGTGTATTAGGTTGCATGGATCAGGATGCAAGTATCCATGATGGCTTGCTGTGTGTGATGGCTGTGTTTTGTGGGTTTTTTTCCTGTTCTGCTTTCCTTTTTCCCTTCAGTGTAAGGTATTTTGCAGTGGAACTGCAATATAAAGAGGGTATGGTTAACTTCAAAGATACCATGTGGTCTGCAAACAGAGAGAGATTCTGGATCAACAGGCTGTAGTTCAAGACTCAGACTTTAGAAGGGAAAAAAAAATCAGCAACAAAACTTATGCCTGCATAGTGTCCAACAAACCTGGAAGCTGGGCATTTATAAGAGGAAGGGACTGAAAAGATAATGTCATCTTGTGTTCCTGTCTAGATCTTGGATTTTACAGAGAAGTTGTTGACACTCAGCTGGCTGGCAATGTGTTGACTGTTTTTATGACTGTTTTTCAAACAGCACTTTGATTTGCAAAGTTAGATACTGTATGGTGTACTGACTCTGAAAGGCTGCAGTGTCCCACAGATTGCTCCACTGACTTATCATTAGAAATGTTAATGAAAATAAAAACCCAAACAAATCCATTACTTGAAGGCATTGCTAAAGCCAGGAAAATCCCCTTCTAACTACAGTAACTTCTACTACCAGAAGTCTCCATATTTTTAGAGCTGTGTAAAATATATTCTGAAGTTCCTTCAGTTCAGTTTTTTTCATTTTACTTCTATTCTCTTGTCCCTGTTGGAAATACAGATAACACGTTACTGTCCACTCTAAATGTTCTGAAGGCAGGGAATTAGTTGTTCAGTAATTCAGAGTAAGTAGGTTCTTCGGTTTCTGCTCTCTTATGATTCATGAAACTTAATTTCCTTTTAATGCAAATGGCATTTCCTTTTCAACAGCATGTTTTTTTCTCCTCTGGATCAAATTTGTTAGCAATTTTATGCATTCTAAGGCAGGTGGAGGGGAAAGTCTTGAGTTATGTAATGTTTTCATACAAGCAAACCTTCTAAGGCCATGCTTTTTATTAATTTCAACTATGTTAGTCTCAAACATAAAAGTATAGTTGTAAAGTATTACGTCATTGGCCTATTGAGAAGTTGCATTGTACTGCCTAGGATTTTTAGCATGCTATATGCATTTAAAAACCTTTATGTCATGTAACAGCCACATGCTCCTCTCCCTCCTCCACATATGTGTTCTGAAGCAATTAAAAAACTGCTTTCTTTTCGGTTATGGCTTCAGTTTTGTCCTGGAGTATTGTCAGGATTTGGTAGGGATCTTACAAATGACCTGCCTTGCCTACAGAGGGTAAGCAGGACCTCACTTGTGAGAGTTGTTTTAAATGTGTTGTACTTGGTGCTGGCAGAAATTAGTCTGGGTTGTTCCCCGTTTTCCTCCCTGACAATACCTTGAATTGGTTAACACCTTAACACCAGCTTTAATATTCTTTGTGCCTATGAGGAGTTTCATGTGGTTGGAGCTGAATGCCAAACTGATCATCCCTCATCTTACAGACATCAAGGTTTCCTCAGACTGTCTAAACCAGAGTTTCAAGTGGGTTAAGCTCTGTTTGCCTGTTTCACTAACAGCTTCTTTGTGGCTAAAATCTTGTGTGGAGTGACTGTAGGACTTCAGTTTAAAAACACTGTTAAAACCATTATGTTATTCTGGAAATCAAGGCTAAGGTTTGGAGGTGAGAGCCAAAAGGACTTATTATGTCAGGAATGAGACTCAAAGGAATTTTTCAAAGCAGTCATCAACTTATTGCAGTGACAACTGCTCAAGGCCCTGTCTCTTGTAGCTCTGTCCATCTGACTAGAAGCTTGTCTGGGGAAACACCAGGGAATTCCTCTTTATCCCACTGGTTGTTCAGTCCTTTAGGAACACAGAAGTTAGCCTTTACCACATGACCCAAGTGTTCTTGAAAGCTTTTTGGATAACCAAGTAGTCATGCTCCTGCAATGTTTATGGCTTTAAGCGATTCAAGTGGAAATCAGATGACTTCAAGTTTTGGTCTTGTAACAGGTAGATGGATTTAACACTAAACAGCTCACTATGTAGCTGATCCTTTAGGAAGGGAACTGTGTCCAGAAGGGTCTTTTAGGGTTGGAGTAATTTCAGTAGACTAGGGAGTTTACATTTTATTTACTAGCAAACAACCACTAAGGAGATAGAGTAAAAGACAAAGGTACTGGTACCATCTGTAATTCTGTACTCAGCCAACATCCTGCAGGTTTTCTATTAATGAGTGGGAAGCAAATCCTTTAAAATTCTTTAACTTGTAAAGTGATACTTATTTTACACCCACTGCAGTGTTTCACCCAGAAGTACAAATAACTTGCACAACACAAAACTGCAGATTACAAGCATATGTTTTCTTTAAGGAGGTAGAAAGGGATTAGAATATGATTAGGGATTTATTGTTGAGAGGGATTAAGCAACAGGAGCTTTTTAAGGTCACATCTTCAGATTGCAGCCTTGCTGTTCCTGAGAATTTGTTCTCTGAATTTCCCCTCCCTTCCTGCACTGGGAAGAGTTTGGGAAACCTCGGGTTCTTAGGGCACAGGAAGAAAGCTTTAAGCATATTTTTCCCTGCTCCGTTATGGGTCCCAAATGCTACAGCTGGGGAAAAGGAGCTCTTGGATACCTTTCTTTGTTCTTTTCTTGTTTCTACAAGAAATTCTTTTCTTTTTTTTTCTTTTTTTTTTTTTTTTTTATCATAATTTAAAGGGCTCTGCTTTAAAACTACAGCTTGAAAGTGATAGGGCACGTAAGCAGTCCTCTTCTCTGGTTCAGTGATAGGGCACGTAAGCAGTCCTCTTCTCTGGTTCAGTTCTGGGGTTCCATGACTTGGAACCCCAGAACTTCAGTCTTCTTTCTATAGGAGTCCTCTGTCATCGGGGAGAGAGCAGAAGAAACAAACAACTCTGTAAGACACTTGATGCCTTCACGTCTCACTAAAAACAGAATGCAAAATTTCCTCATACATTTGACTAAAACTGCCTGGGACAACTTGCTTTATTCACAGTTCTGTGTTAACTGTAACACTGTTTTACCTGAGCTTTATCCTAGAGTTTAAATATACCCGATTAAGTGGCTGGAGATTGCTGTAGTGTCAAGGGTTTGTACCAAGTGACTGTACCTCTTCTGCCCTTTCCTCTTGTTCTCCAAATGTGTGCTGCTTAGCTGGGCAACAGTGCCACAGCTGTAGCACAGCTGATGTTTATAAAATGTTGGTAAATTGTCATGAAACCTTATCTTCCTGCAGTATACCTGCTCTCTGGCCTTTTTACATCTCCAGTTTTCTTTCCCTGGTAATACCAAGGTATAGATCTGACTTGTTACTTGAACTATGTATACAACATGATCATCCCAGTTAGGTTGAGTTTTTAATTTATTTTGGGGTTGGTTTTTTTGAGACATTATATTGCAAGCAGTCCAGTCTCCTCTAGTCAGAATAACTGGAGATAATCCTTTCCTGATTTGCCATTTTTCTGGTGCTTATGCAATTCTTTGCAAGCTTAATTGCTACTTTTGCCTCCTGATTAACTGCTAATAGACTTTTTCTAGTTATTAAACACTATTGCCTTCTGTATAGTAACCTCTGTCTTGGTCTACTTCTGTCATTGCAATAAATCTGGCTATGTTGTTTCTTCACTAACAGCAATTGCTTAGTGTCTTGCCCTGTAGTATCATTCAGTACCCATAACTGCTGTTTCTACGTGCTGAGAGGATTTTTGAGGGAGAGAATGAACGTTTATCAGGTTAATGCTGATTGCTTCATAAGAATAATCTGCAGCCTTTTGCCTTTAAAACCTCAGATTAATTCCAGCTCTAATATAAATGGAAGTTAAATTATAAGTCTTAAATTTAATTTAGTCATTAGGGCCTTTCGTAATCCAAGGGATGGCCTGTAGGCAGTTATGCTCTGCACTCACATGAGCTCTTATTGGTTTAGACCTGGAAATGGTCAACTCTAAAATTTATTTAACCAGAAGCTCAGTTCAGTCCTTTGTTAAGTAGGAAAACCTGCAGAGCAATCTGGATAAAACAGCAAAGTCAGAGCCCCATTTAAATTTGCTGGTATGGTAACACAAGTCTGATTGGGGCTTAAGTGTGTATATTAGAGGTTACAGTAGTGCATGAAAGTGTGAAGACTGCATTGTACACAAAGTACTGTGTTAACACTGAAAAACAGCTTTCAATGCATCTTAAACAATACCTGCTTTTTTTTTTTTCTTTCCTTAGATCAACGTTCGAGTTGTTACTATGGATGCAGAGCTGGAGTTTGCCATCCAGCCAAACACTACAGGCAAACAGCTGTTTGACCAGGTCAGTGAAGGGTCGGTGTGGGCTCTTCTTGTTTGAGCTTGGAGTATGCTTCAGACTATTGTGTTTTCTTAAGACTGGATTCCACACCTACCTTTCCTTCTTCTCTCCACCTCCTAATTGAAGTGCCCTGGTCTGAAGTGAGATCTCAAAATTTCATGACAGTAAAAATAATTAAAAAAAACCCCAAAACAAACAAACAAACAAACAAAAAAAAAAACCCAAAAAAACAAAACAGAAGCACACATATAAAAAAAAACCCACAAACAAAAACGTACACACAAAAACCAAACAAAAAACACCAAACCAAACAAACATAACCCAAAATCCCAAAATCATTGCAGACCTGTTATGTCCCACTGAAACTCATAGTCCTATCAGTGTTGGGTAATGAAGTGTCAAAGGGATCTGAAGTGTCTAAACAGCATATGTGGCATGTAAAGATGTACCTCTTGCTTTGAAATACGGCAAAGGTCTTAAATTCTAAAGCTGAAATGTTGTCCCTGAGCATAAGAGTTTCAGAATCAGACCTTCAGATGGCTGATGATGGCATAGTTGAGCTGGATTCATTCAGAAGCTCTGTTGGCCTTGTGCACATATGTTTATTAGTCTACTGGAAAACCAGAGGAGTTTGTGATCACCATGGCACAACTACAGCAGCATGCCTTGTTAGAAGCCCCTGTGCAGCAGAATGGAGCAGAAACTTGTCCATCTTGCCTTTGGGAGTTCCCAGGGAAGAAGAGGGCATGAGTAGCCAAGACTCTTATAATTACTGTTGTTCTTCCTGCTGCTGTATTAACAGGTCTGTTTGGAGATGGACCTACAAAGGTTAGATAAAGGCAACTAAAATAAATAAACAAAGAGCAATGTGTAAAACTTCATTATTCTTTTCTTAAGTAGCTTGTTCTTAACAAAGCTGAAGCAAAGCCTGGTTTAGCATACTGTTCTGGAATTTAAAAAAGCTTGCTATCAGCTATTCCTGATTGTATGCAGATTTCAGTTAAATACATTAAACTGTTTACAAAGTGTTACAGCAGTTCCGTTGCACTTTTTCCCTTGCCCCCTGCTAGTCCTGATAGCAAAGAGTGGTTGAGCTTTAACTCAAGTAGGCAGAGCTCAATAAACAGTGACGATTCCTTTAAATGTTTGTGGTACAATTTCTCATTTTAGTGGTTTAGTGTTAGGCCTTATAGCAACTGTGCAGTGAGAAGTACTTTTTAAAAAAAAACCCAAAGAAAAAACCCAACAAACCAGCACAAAGTCTCAGAATCCCCAAGAAACAAAAAAAAAACCCATTTAATTTCATGGAGGGAATGAAAGAAACCAAATTGTGACCACTGCAAACTTCACAATGCAAAAGAAGATACTACAGATTGTGTTTAACGTTAAATCTAACTGTAATATTTTTATTAGTGAAGTTGAGTAAACATGAAGTATTAATTGAGTGGCAATTAGGTGAAGTGTGTGTGAAACCTGTATTTTTATGGAACTAGTATTTGGTGTTCAACTTTGCATTCATTGCTGACCACTCGCATCAGGGTAATTTCCTCCCCCAGCCCTTTCCATGTTAACCCAAAATACAGAACTTGAGTTTCAGCTCTGAGGGTACAAAAATCCAAATAACTAAAAGCCAGGGTTTTTAAAAGCAATATCATAGATCAGACAGTTTATGTCTGTTCTATGTTCCTTAAGGACCTGTTTTCCTCCTTATATATTAATTAATATGTCAGGGTCATCTCTCTGGCAGAAGAGAAACTACTTTCTTCACCTCCAGCTGAGAGGCACAGAACCCTGAGAACATGGAAAAAGGCAGGATGCTTCAGATCCAAGATACTTCTAGTTTGCTGTCTGGGTAGTCCTGAATCTCTGAAGACTGCTCTTTGCAGCTTTTACTCTGCACTATTGGGATAGACTATCACCTCATGGAGTTTTCCTCCTTACATCCTATGACTTGGTTTTCAAACCTTGATTGGAAATTCTTATCCATAGCTCATACTTTGTTGGGGTGCACTTCTGCATAGGAAGAGAAGAATAAAGTAGAAGTGTGCAGCAAAAAACAAAGGAAGGTGAAGTCTGTGTGTTTAGCTGCAGCTGTTCTGACATCCTCTCTTCACTTCTGCTATGCAAGCCTTTTACTGGGCCCTTATCTGGGATGGAGTTTGCACTCAGATAAAACTAAGGAGGGAACAGGTTTTTGCAGGTAGGGGGAGTGGCCTTGAACTGCAGAACCACTGTGGGGAGGAGAAGGGCATTGAAGAAGGCAGCTCATTTTTAAAACTGCAAGATGATCTCTTGGCTTGGCTGTCAGCTAACAGACCTACTCTGGCAGCACTCCTGTGCTTCTGGCTTTGCCTACCATAAGTGTATCCTGCACATAAGGGGCGTTATAGTTCCCTTTATATAAAAAGGGGGAAATAATAAAAACTTGTGACTATTGAGTTCAGCTCTGCTGAAGCCAGAGCTGTGCAGAATTTATCCTGCATTGGTCTCATGAACTAACACAGTGGGCTCAGCAGCTGGCTGGGAAACCTCCCAGGCAGTCGTGTGCCATCCTGGCCATAAGGAAAAGAAATTCTAATGGAGGAGAGTGTGCCACTAGCAGTTTCTAGGAGTGAATGTGTTTCTGAGTGGAATGGGAAGGCTTAAGATTTGCTTCGTGCATTTGAGGAGGGAGAGGAGGTGTTTCTCATCTTGAATATAATGCCTTGGTTCTTACTTCTTCCTTGTTATCTGTGGAGGAAGCTTACAAACCATTTCCCAGAATACAGCCTAAAACATTGTATGGCTTTGTTCTTTGTATTGGAACTCAAATGCTCAAATTGTGAAGTTTAAACTAATACTTTCTCCTTCCTTGTCTTTAGATTTTGGGAAGAACTTGAGGCGTTGTAACTTCTGTGGGTTTTCTAACCTGATTTAAAGAAAAAGTGTACTTTTTCTGTTCTAAAGTGCCATTCCAATGACCTGATAACTGCTTTATTTTTGCAACTCTGTTTTAACAAAGTTGTGACACGTTTTTGTGCAACAGGAAGTACCATGTTCCACATACCCCTGTTTTTCTGCTAGATTGAATAAATCCCAGTTCTGACCCTTCTAAAAATATGTCTAGCTGTCAGAAAACTTGTCTGTTCCGTGGCTTAACAAGCCTCTTTGAGGAAGGAGGTGAAAAAGAATTTCAGCCAAATAAAGCTGAAGTGTTTTCAGAGGGCAGCTCCTTTTTGAAAAGCTGGGGCTTTGTGTATTTGGGTTTTTTTGTTTGTTGTGGGTCTGTTTGGTTTGGTTTTTAAATAAACTTGTAATTAGTTATAACTAGTTACTTATGACCCTGCTGAAGTAGAATATATAAACCACAGCCTACTGAATACAACCTGCAGTGCCTAGCTATGTAGCTATCCCATTTCCTCAACTAGCAGGCACTGACTTGCTTAGCCTTAAATACATTTGCCTAGTGGCATTTTTCATACTACTGTGCAATTTTCTTGGTCTGTTTATATCACTAAACTTTATACGGTGCCTGTTACTCAATGATGTCAAGCAAACAGTAATTCTCAGAATGCTAATCAGAATGGTGCATTTTTCCCTGTCTCCCTTGCCAACCCCAGAAAACTCTGACTGCCAGGTACAGACTGCTTGCTGGCTTCTAGCTCACCAGTAAGAAAATTTAAGGGAAGCTATAGCAAAAAGTAATTCTGTATCCTAAAATTGTTGTCACTCTCAAGTCTGGTTTGCAGCCAGAGTGTCTCCAGCAATAATATAAATGGGGAGGGTGAAACAGGACCTTGGTTGAGATCTTAGACTTGTTGAAACACATATAACTGCACCCTCTCAAGTCTGTCATACTTGCCTAACTTGCAGTTTAAAAAAACCCCAACTTGTCTACCACTCAGTTCAGCTCCCTCTGACGCCCACATCACTTTTTTTCAGGGGCTATTCTGCAAATATCATTGAGGAAGTGATCCAGATATGAATGTAACATATCTTTCAAGATCTCCTCTCTGTCTAGAGCACGGCTTTACAGTTGAGCTGGCAACAAACTGTGCTGTAACAAGCAGTGAAGAAGAGTAGGAGCAAGTCAGGAACTTGTTAGGCTATCTCCTCTTCTTAGAAAAAGGAACATATCCAGAGAGGACTATTTTCACTAGTAGCATGCCATCCACTCAGTGGATGGTGTTTCTGGCACTTCCTTCTGGTTAGCAGTTACAAAATAAAAATTGTCATAAAGTTGGGCCATCAATATGTTTTGTCCTTCAAAATCAGCCTTTGTGTGAGTTTAAAAAAAAGAATCTCCTTGGCTGAGAATCCTTGCAGCTTATTTTACTTCTCAGAACTGCATCAGGATCTGACTGCAGCAGCTGAGTGAAACAGGCCTTAGTTGCTTCCACCAACTAAATAATCTTTTGTGACAGACAAACAAGATCTCTTGAGCCTTTAATATTGCTAACCAGTTGTAGTTAGCATTAACACTATTACAGACCATCTCACCATGGTGAGTGGAGCAACCTCTCTGCTTCACTGAATAGTTTTAAGAAGAGCCAATAGATACAAGCAAACAGAAGCCCCACCTGCTCTTGCCAGTCTAGCAGTTGGTGGCCTGTTGCTTGACCCATACATCTTTCCCAGTTTCCCCAGTATAGTCTTCTCCCAGGAACTGCATGACACAAGCAGCTTAGCCTATGCCACTGCTGTAATCTACTTTGTCAGCTGTATATCTTTGTCTAAAAGATTAAATTAAGGTATGATATTAAGATATGATAGATGAGTAGGTTTCAGCTGTTGCCAGCACCCACAAATGTGTCAGGACTTGAGAGGATACGTGGACCTCAAATGAACTGTTACCAACAACAAAATTAATCTATCTATCTATCTATCTATCTATCTATCTATCTATCTATCTATCTATTTATTTCAATCTTTCTGTTGCAGGTGGTTAAAACTATAGGTCTGCGAGAAGTATGGTACTTTGGTCTTCAGTATGTGGACAACAAAGGATTCCAGACTTGGCTGAAGCTTGATAAAAAGGTAACAGGCTTTGGGATAATTGCTGAACAAAGGTTAAAGCTGACTTAATTCCTGATCTGTTATTTGCTGCAACTTTATAAACTTTCTACCTGTTGTTGATTGTTCCTTAATTCTTCTAACTCCAGTATTACTTTTAGAGTAAACTTTGTGACCCTCCTTGGGTGAGGTGTGTCGTTGAGGAAGTTTGCCCTTTCCATGTGAATTACAGAAGGCTTTATAGAGTTTGTCAGATGTATAGCAGCACCTTGCTGTTGTGCTTGGTTGGGTAGAAGCAGGTATTGTTGCTGTTGCTGGGGGGACACCTTGGCTAGTGATGGTTTTAGTCTCTACTTGTGCAGGATCACTTGTTGTACTAATGAGATAGGTCACTTCAAGCCTGGGTAGTTTTAACAGAGCGCTGATGCCTCTGATTTGTTCTCTTTGTGGATTGGCAGTTCTTATGAGGGTATAAACTGTTTTTCTAGATGAGGCAGTCAGTGATATACCTGTTTAACATCTGGGGGCTGTTCCCTGTAAAACACATAAAATATTAAATGGGTTTGCCATCCAAGGCAACGTGGTAAATCATTCTCCATTGACTAAGGTTGCAAACAGAATTTCACTGCCCTAGTTGGAAAACGTGTCTCCCCTCTGTTCTCATACCAGTAAGCAGCCAGAATGAATTAATTCCAGTAATGAGTTGCCAGTCACTTGCAAATTGAGTGAGGCAAATACCCCCAGTCCTTTTTTTTCCCATGTAAAAGCAATTTATTCTGTTTTTTGTACAACCCTGTTGAGTTGTGTGAACCTCTGTCCTCAGGTTTCTGCTCAAGAAATCAGAAAGGAGAATCCCCTCCAGTTCAAATTCCGTGCCAAGTTCTTCCCAGAGGATGTGGCTGAAGAGCTGATCCAGGACATTACGCAGAAGCTCTTCTTTCTGCAGGTGAAGGAAGGGATCCTCAGTGATGAGATCTACTGTCCTCCTGAAACAGCAGTGCTTCTTGGCTCCTACGCCGTGCAAGCCAAATATGGAGATTACAACAAAGATGTGCACAAGCCTGGATACCTCAATTCAGAGCGTCTGATTCCCCAGAGGTGAAGAAGTTGCTTGATGAAGTCTCCCTTTTTTTTTCTTTTTTTCTTTTTTTTTTTTTTCTTTTAAGTCAAGAATTTGCACTGTAATTAAATACAAAGACTCACTGAAAGCATGGGGGGTTTTGGTTTGTTGTCTTTTGGGGTTTGTTTTTTTAACTGTATGCATTGGGGGTTTTTCCTCCTTTTATTTCTGTCATATTATAGTACATTTTTGTGCCCTCCCCTTGGGTTGCTTAGGCAGAAGTATACTTCTGAATTCAGCTTTTCTTTCCTAAACTTCACTACCATGCTGGAAACTGGCAGTATGAATATGTCTTCCTTAAGAAGAGCAGCATTCTCTTAAGAGTGTTTAGTCTCTTTGGAGAAGGTTAGCTTATGTGTCCTCAATCCTAATGTGCAGTCCTAAAAAGCTTGTATCTGGAAAGCATGTCTTAAGGCTACTTTGTCCATCACCACATAGGATAAGTGTGTTATCAGACAAATAAATGGCTTCTGTTTACACATCCTTATGACACTCTACAGCAGTGTCTAATAACAGGAATGACACCAGCTTTTGCTTTGCTTTAACTCTCTGGTTTCTACAGAGTGTGTGTGGTTCTTTTGCAGTGTTCTGCTTATGCCCCTCATGCCTCTGATCAGGGACCAAAAAGGCTTTGCAGGGTACTTTTGTTCATTCTGAATTGCTCTGCTTTACAGAGGACATCTGTGGGCTGAGTGGATTCTTCCTCCTGGTTTCATGGGTGAAACTAGTTTTCCAGTAAGACTATAGCAAATATCAACATCAGTGGATACTGCAGACCATAAAGTCTGATATTCCTAATATCCTTTTCCTTGTGTAGGGTGATGGACCAGCATAAACTCTCCAGAGACCAGTGGGAAGAACGGATCCAGGTGTGGCATGCTGAACACAGTGGCATGCTCAAGTAAGTGGGTTTTATTGCTCCTTAGGCTGGTCACTTTGTTACTAGTTGATTACCTTAAGCTTGCAGTTCTACAACATAAGCTTTTGAAACAGACTCTAAGATTGTTGGTGTGGAGGAACTCTTGGTGTGTATTTTCTTGTCCAGTGTTGAATCACATGGTAAAACTTGGCAGGATGTTTGCACTGGTGCCAAGAATAGTGTTTGGGATGGCTTCCCTAAGATCTTGGACCTAGGTACAGTGCACCAGTGTCAACTCTGAGGAGAGAAAAAGTAAAGGTGTATGTCTAACCTCAGGTTCACTGAAGCATTTCCCCATTGGCAGATGGGGAAAGTTCAGATGCTATACCTTTCCTAGTGACTGTACCTTGAGACAATGATGAATGCTGAGAGTTGAGTGTTGCCAATTTTATGTCCAGAAATTCTAGGGCTTAGTAAACAGGAGTGCTCTGTGTGTTTGTAGATGTAGTGTCTTAACTTCTAAAGTGAATCTCAAATAGTGAATGTTCCAACTTAACTCCTGTGTTTGATGTGTGAGTTTAGGAAAAGTTACTTGTTTCTTCTGAGGACTTTGTGTTTTCTAAGGTAGATAAATGAGAATCTGACATGTACTCTCCTTGTCTCAACCAGAGAAAATTCCATGCTGGAATACCTGAAGATTGCTCAAGACCTGGAGATGTATGGAATCAACTACTTTGAAATCAAGAATAAGAAAGGAACTGACCTTTGGCTGGGGGTTGATGCCTTGGGGCTCAACATCTATGAAAAGGATGATAAGTAAGGCTTTTGGTTTTACCTCTGGTATCTCAGATGGAGGGTTGGTGTGGGACCCAAGGTTCATTTCTCATTCTCAGGGTCAGGAGAAGTTTAGAACTTGCTTGTATTTGTTTTGGATCAGTAGGTGAAGATGTACTAGAAAATGAGCTTTGACATCATTTTTTGATTTCATTATTTTCCTGACCTTTCTAGCCTGACCTGCTAATGCTACTCACTGTATACAAAGAGATGTCTGTTGTTCAGTGCCATCTGCTAAATCATGCACAGTTGTAGAGCTGAACCCCAAGCTAAGGAGTTTTCCTTGAGTCAGGTTGCTGGGTAGGCCAGCAGTGGACACAGTACAAGAACCCTGGCAGGCAATGTGTCTGCAGAGTGTTGGGACATCTAAGGCCAGTCATAAAGGGGTGGGCATGAAACCAAAGCTGGATAATATTCAGAACCCAGGCAGGGGTTAACCTGTACAGTTACCATGAAGGAGGAGTGAAATGAGGTCTTGCAGAGGCATGAAGAGTTTTAATCAGTCCTTCTGGTAAAGGCAGAGCCATTATTAATTGTATAGTAGGTGAGGAAATGATAGACTTAATTTATAAATAAGCATAAAAGGAAGGTGAGAACAGCTGTGTCTAATCCTGCTTGTCTCTTCCAATACTCCACATCTGAAGGATGAAGGGGAGTTAAAATAGGCATTTTTTTAGATATATATAGGAATTTTTTAGACTGCTGTGCTGTCTGGACTGCTCCCCCCCCCACACACACCTTTTGCACATGTTCCAAGTCTTGGTTTCATGTCACTAATCTATAACAGATTATTGTTGTAATACAGAAGGGATTTCACCTGTTCTACATCTTAGTCTCCAAAAAGCTTTGAATGTAACCCAAATATTAATTGGAACTCTCTGGAGCTTTTGTTATGATGGCAGAGAGAAATGCAGGCTTTTCTGCAATGCTAATATGTGCTGTCATCCAGAAAACAAGGAGTGTCACTTGAAAGAGAAGTAGTTTCGCTCATGTAATGCTGCAGTCTTGAATGACTAGTCTTGCTATGTAACCATGGTCACACAAACAGGTTTTTCAAGGTGCAGAAGCAGACAGAATATAGTCACTGACTGCAGAGAGCTATCAAGAGCATTTGCAAAACAAATACAGTGGTGGAATAAACTGTTGTTTCTGCTGTAATTCTTGCTACCATATAATTAAGTCTTCTGAAAAGATAAGGGGACTAGAAAACTAGCAGTGTGTGCCTTGCCTCTGGTTTGTACCTGCAAAATTTGGGGACTGGGGCAAAGGTGAAAAAGCAAAGGTCTAATTGTTGAAGCTCAACCTGAGGAAAATGATACCATGATATGGGTATGTGAAGCTCTATAGTGCAGTGTGTGTCAGTGTCCCACTAATAGGTATTTTCAAGGGGTTTTTTTTTCCTTTTCTCTTTTTTTAAGGTGGACAAAAGAAAAGCTAGATAATTGGCAATGGATATTAAGTAAATTATTTTAGTTGTCCATCATAATTCATTAATTATCTAGGGTTGAAACACTTAAGCTAATATGATGGAGGCTGGAGTAATTAGTTAATCTTAGTCTAATCAAGTAATTTTCTTTACAGTTCTTAATGTTACAGACAGACTTACATAATCTTTCAGTTGAGTTAAAGGTTAGGGTATGGTAAGTTCTGAAGAGGATTTTTTTTTTATGTCTGATTTTTAAATTAAACCATTTTTAAGATTATTTAATTATTGGTCCCAGCAAAATTGTGCTATGTAGTAGCTTTTCATCTCTGTGACAGAGCCAAGTTCATCTGAAATGACTGGCTTTTTTCCATAACCAACGAGCTCCACAGAAAGTATTCTTACACAGTTCAAGCAGTTCCCTGTGATGACACACATTTCTCAACGTGCTAAATATTTATCAAACCATTTGCTAGAAATAATTGTCATCACTTCAGTGTCAGAGACACTGGAAGGGTTAGAAAGAAACAAGAAAATTGCTTGTTGGTGGCTATCATTTATGTGAGATGCAAATCTTAATTGTTAACTGCTGTCTCTGGAGAAAGCACCCTCCCTTGATAAGAGAAGAATAAAAGAATCATAATGTGATATTAAACATAAAATGAAATCTTTGGTTGAGGGAGAATTAAAGGAATTACAGTCAAATGCACAAGAGCTTGTAATATTAGAGCTTGCTGCAGAGCTGGGCAAGTATGTAAGGGTCAAATACTGGAATGGCTCACAAATATTTAATTAATCACTTGATGCTTTTTATATGCAAGCATCTGAAGAAATCAGAGAAAAATCCCAAATGATTAGTGAAGCTCAATTAAGTAATATTAAACAAACCAACTAAGAGACCTGAACTCCTAAGCAGCAAGGGAGATCTGGCACTCTGCATGTTGCCTGTTGCTTCACAAGTGTATCCTCCAGTAGGAGAGAGCCACGTGTAAAGTTCTGCTCAGGGACTAGTGGGATGGGCTGAAAGAGCAGTTGGCATGGAAGGGAAGAACAAGGCTCTTTGTTACTAGCTTTGTAATCTAGAGGAGGAAACAAAAGACAATCTGCTTCTACCAATTGCACTTGTGCCTGCCCTGCACTTGAGAAGTGAAGGTGGCATGGAGCTGACTGGGCCAGCTGTAACATCAGGGTAGACTCACTGTCAGTGCTGGGTGTGCAGAGCAGCTGAGTTACTTTGGCTTATGTAAGAGAAGCCTCTGGGAAACACAGCACCTAAAGTCTGCACACTGTGGATTTTAGGCCCTGATTTCAAGGAAATAAAGCAGGTGGTGTTCACTGAAGCTGAGTGTGTGGCTTCAGTAGAGACCATCCATATTGCATAGCCAGAGGTCAGTGGAGCTGCTGACCTCTAAGAGAGGCTGCTTTTCCTGCTCTCAGTGGGTTTGTGTTTCAGCTGTTGTCTTCTCTCTGCTGGGAGAGCTGTGGGAGGTGTTGCACCCCACTGAGTCTGTGCATTAGAAGCAATGTGGGGGGGGAAAAAGTTCATTGCAGCATCTCAAAAATATTACTCTTGTTTCCAGACTGACTCCAAAGATTGGGTTTCCCTGGAGCGAAATCAGGAACATCTCTTTCAATGACAAGAAGTTTGTTATAAAGCCTATTGACAAGAAGTCACCAGTAAGTATATCTAGAATGGATTCCTGGCTACAGGAACAACTAATACTATTTTGCCTATGCTTAAATCTGAGATTCTTCACTAGTGGGTATCTTTTTTCTGTTCATTTAAGAAGCAAAATAAAACAAACAGCAAACCCAAAACCAAACAAAACCAAAACAAGCCAACAAACAAACAAAACTAAACCAATACCAACCCAAACAAAAAACCTAAACAAACAAAAATCATTCAACACCACATGGATACATGTGTCTTCCCATCTTAATGCTCACTACTTGCTTCCATACTACTGAAAGAGTTAAAGCCAGTGAATGACCTTGGTGTTCATTGACCTTGAGTACAGGGGTAGATGGCAGGGAAACCATTTCTGTGGAGAACTGAAATGTAGCTATCTGGGAATGTTGCTTTTCAATACTTACAGGTTTTCAGAGTTACTTCAGTGAAGAATTAGCAACTTTGACCTCTTGAGAACATAAAGTGGAATAACTGGTATAGGTGGATCTCACTCTGTCACTCTTGTGAAACTACTGGCATAGTTAAGAATGGCCTCCTTCTCTGCCCCCACCCCAGCACTTGGCCTTGGTGGGTAGGTACAGCCTGGACAAATAATAAGCAGTTTGGCTTTGGCAGTGGGTGATGGCTTATAAATCTCTTCAACAGAAAGCTCCTTCCTGTAATGTAAGGAATACTAATGCATAGTGTGCTGTGGAGGCTTCCCTCCAGGTAACAACCTGGGGTTTGGGGGAAGAGGAGCTTCTTCCTGTCATGCTGTTAGTGAAAGCCAATAAAACTCCACAGAGGTAGATATCTGGTCTGTCAGGCATGCTTTTCTCTATAGAAGAGCCTCTTGCACACATTCCAAAATATCATTCTGCTGTTGATGTTGGTCACAACTTTCCATCCACTCCCCAGCAGTAAATGTGACCGAGTTTGAAATGGGGGACTTGAAAGAGGATGATACAGAAATATATTAACACTGAAAACCTCAATTCTGTTTTCTTCCTCTGTGTCAGTTGTCCTGCTTCCTCTGGGTGTTATGTTTAAAGCTAAGCTCAAAAGAAGAATTGATCTGGACTCTAATTCTGGGCATTGGTGTTTAAATGGGCACTAATTTAATGGGTAGAGGGTCCTGTGACACCTTAACTAAAGTAAGGTTTTAAAATTTTAGACCTGTCTGCTTACATACTCCCAACATCTTTAGCACATTATCCTTAAAATAGCACACTGTGATGCTCCCAGTTGTGAGACCAAGGGTAGGCTGGGGTAGATAAAAGGGGGAAGATCTGTTATGTTCTTATGTGAATATTTTGTCCCTTGGTTATGGCTTTAAGTGCCAAACCCAACCACCTTCCTGGTTATAACACAGATAATAAGAAACCTTCTTTATGCCAAACCAGAGATTTTAGGATATCTTGTGGGTTTTTCTACTGCCTGCAACCCAGTATTCAAAATAACCTGTGTGTTAAATTGTTCATGTGACAGATCAACTTAACTAGAATTTTTCTCTGAAAAAAAATCTACAGATGGCGCCTTGAATATTGATTCAAATAGATCAGGAAATTCTACAAAGTTACTTTACTAGTCTGTAATACATTTTTAGTTTAATGCTTTGTCTTTCAGTCACAAAACCATGCAAACTTAAACACTAAATACTCAGTGCTGGAAGTCGGAGTTGCACAGTGGGTTACCTGCCTACCCAGAATCTCCTGCAACATTTCCAAGCTCCACAAAGTCTCCTCTAAATGGAGAATGTTATTTTTCTCAAAGTTACTCTTTCTAGAAAAAGAGTAACTTCTCAATTCTATGTAGAATTTCAGAATATAAATAACAATTTTCAAATTTCACTTCAGATGATATTGGCAGTCCCTGCTGCTATTTCAATGGCCTCTCTCTGTGTCTCAATTACAGTGCAATTAGTGGCAAGATCATCTGCCTGCAGTTAACCAGGAGAAGAGGAAAACTGGTAACATTTCTAGTAAAACTGACTATATGTCTCTCTTGTAGGACTTTGTGTTTTATGCCCCTCGTCTGCGAATTAACAAGAGGATTCTGCAGCTCTGCATGGGCAACCATGAGCTCTATATGCGGCGCAGGAAGCCCGACACCATCGAGGTGCAGCAGATGAAAGCCCAGGCCCGGGAGGAGAAGCACCAGAAACAACTGGAAAGGTGTGCTGGAATGCAGGCAGAGGGGGTGGGGTGGCAGAGCTAAATGGCACCGGGGTTCAGCAGGCAGCTGTACCTGCTGGGCAGCAGTTGGTAACACGGGTTTTGCTTAAGTAAGGCCACGAACCATGTGGTGTTTGCAAGGCCCTAGAACTCTAGATTAACAGAGGTGACCCAGGCTATCCTGCAGCAGAGCTGTGAGCATTACTCCCTTGCTCAGGCCTGTGGCCATGTCGTCTGCCATCCTGTTTGCAGTTTGGAGCATTGCAAGGAAACATGCAAGTAAAGGGCTCTCGTGGTGGCACACACCTAAAGAGGGGTTCTCCTGACTCGTGAATGTTAGAATCTGATTTATGTGCTGGACTGTGGGATGGTTGGGAGCAAGGGAGAAACCTTCACTGGGAGCATGTGTGTGCAGTTTGAAGAGAGAAGAGGGGACTAGGACACCTCTTACAAGCAAGGAAAAAGGATTAGCAATTCCTCTGGACTTTACCACTGGCTGCAGGTTGCTTATGATTGAAGAAATTGTGTTGGGTTTTTTTCTATCTTTGTGGCTTGTTTTGTCTTCATTCTCTATTGTTTTTACACCTCCTTGAACTTCCTTATGACAAGTAATAAAGCTACATCTCCTCTGCTGTGCAGTGCAGTCCTGGCACTCTCTCTCTCTGCATCTCCTAGCTATTTGGTGTTCTAAATTTCTGTGACAATCAGCAAGAATACAAATGTTTTTATGAATAAGAGTTTTCAAAACTGAGCAAAAATTCTGAAGAAGGAACAGGCTGTATGTATTTCTGTCTTCTGGCTCTTGTTTTCTGGTGGTTAATTCCCATTGAACTGCCTGGACTGATGCACAGCCAACTTCTTTGCCTGGCTGTAGCTGAAGTCTGAAAGTGAGCTCCAAGCATGGAATCTGTTTCTTACAGGCAACAACTAGAAAATGAGAAGAAGAAGAGGGAGACAATTGAGAGAGAGAAAGAGCAGATGTTGAGGGAGAAGGAGGAGCTGCTGGTGAGGCTACAAGAGTATGAGATGAAGACTCAAAAAGCAGAGAAAGGTAAAGTACTTGTATGGGCTGACCAGACCATATGTATTGTGCTCCATAGAAGGATTATATGGGTCACTGCCTACACATAGCCTGAATCTGGGCATCTATTGGCAAGGCTCACTAATATCTACCTGTATGGATAAATACACACGTGTGCACACTGAGATCATTCAAAGTATGAAAGTAGCACAAAATCTGTTAATTGTATTTGGGAACAGAAGAGCACCAAGTGTGTTTCCCCCTGTTGCCAGAAGGATTTAAGTAGCATAGCCTCTTCCAGCAGTGAGCAAGAGTTCAGCTCTCAAGCACTTCTTGACTCTTAACAGAAAAAACCCACTTTGGGAACAAGTCTGTCCAGTGAAACAGAAGCTTCTGCCTCAATGCAGAGATGAACAGATTGGAGACAGCAACATCTGATCCTTGCAGTAAGCTGTCAATTAAGGGCAGCAGAATCATGTCAGTGTGACAGACTTCAGTGCAAATATCTTGTAGAAAATAAAATTATAATGTGCAGCTGACTACTTCTGAATCCAGTTACTTGATGTATTATGCACATAATCACTTTGAGGTGCACAGTGAAGAGATATTGCAGGCTGGAGTAAAGTGCTTGTCATGACTTCTGCAGTTACCTAAGAGACCGTCTGTAGTCCCTGTGCTTCCAGGCTTCTTGACTGACCACATTGATCTGTCATTTTCCAGAGCTCTCAGATCAGATCCAAAGAGCCATTCAGCTGGAGGAGGAAAGGAGACGAGCCCAGGAGGAAGCAGAACGCTTGGAAGCTGATCGTTTGGCTGCTCTGCAGGCCAAGGAAGAGCTGGAGAGGCAAACTATGGACCAGATAAAGAGCCAGGAACAGCTGGTAAGACCCAGTCATTTTGAGGATAGGACATACAGGTGTGTTTTTATGCCTTTAGAGTAAGGCAAAACCTTGTTCTTCAGGGAAAACTTAGTGAAGTACTAGACCATGTGATAGTATCATTGTGGCACAGATTTCTGTCATGAGTAACCTACTTTTTTGTTCTTAATTTCCTATTCAGTCTTTATTACAGCAGTGTTTAACACTTGGGTTTTTTCTCAGTTGGTGGTGTTTCTTTGTTGTGTTTGGTTTTGTTAGATTTTGATCCTGCTCAGGCAGGGGGGTTGGACTAGATGATCTTCTAAGTCCCTTCTGACCCCTAATATCTATGAATCTGTGAATTTGAGGTTGGGGTGGTTTTTTTTGAGTCCTTATAATTCCCATTTTATTATTCAACAGGCTACAGAACTTGCTGAGTATACAGCCAAGATTGCACTTCTTGAAGAGGCAAGAAGGCGTAAAGAGAGCGAGGTTGAAGAGTGGCAAATCAGAGTGAGTATCTGCTTTACAGTGTTGCTCTGAAGCTCTCCACCTGAGCAGAGCACACTGTGGTGCTTAGCCTGCTGTGACTTCTCTAATTGTGTGGAGACAAACGTCTGTACACCAGCAGAGAAGAGCAGACTTGTGATGAATGTGCAATATGCCTGCAGAACACCTTTCTTACAAGTGTCCAGTAAAAATTCAAAATGGAATATTGTATAAAACCTAAAATGGTGATCATCAGTTTGGAGCCATGGAGGGGAAGGGGTGCACTATAAACAATGCATTTAATCCATTATATTAGGTCTGAAAACATTACATCAATGAAGAGAAGATGTGGCACATGCAGCCACACTGCAGGTACCAGTCTTGAGGAGAGTGTGCTGTTGTCAGTGGCTTCTTGGTACCTGTGTCAGATGAATTTAGTCATTTGGTACACTAACACCAAAAATAAGCCATGCAAGTGCCTCGTGCTCCCAGTGCCCTCTACCTCATGCTGCAGACCTCATTGGAGGGTAGAACCACTGAAGCAGCAAGGAAGATGACTGCCTAGTGTGGAGTTGCCTTAAAAATGCCAACTTAGAAATTTTGAGAAGTTTTTGTTCTATGGAAGCCATAATAACCTGTAAATATACAGTCTACAACTCTTGAAATGGAGAAGAGGATGAAGATAACTGAAGCTTCCACCAGAACTACTTTTCCTAGACTGTGCTTTATTGGAAGAAGATTCTTTGTTCAGATCCCCTGCATATTACACAGTGGATGACAGTGGCATCACTGAGGGAGAAAAATAAAACAATATGTTAAGTGTAAGACCAAATACTGTTGGCTGCAGAGGGTTAATTCCCTCATTATTTCTTGATGTAGTAGATTGAAAAAAAAAAAAAACTGGGAAGATAAGCATTAAAGTGTTCATTAAGCTGGTTTAAAGCAAGAAATGCATTTAAAATATTTTTTCCGTCTTTTTTCCCAAAGGCCAAGGAAGCCCAAGAAGATCTGGTAAAGACAAAGGAGGAGCTACAACTGGTAATGACTGCTCCACCTCCACCCCCCCCACCATTCTATGAGCCAGTGAACTACCACGTCCACGATAACTTGCACGAGGAAGGCTCTGAGTACTCTGCCTACAGCGCCGAGTTCTCCAGCGAGGGGATCAGGAATGACCGCAATGAGGAGAAGCGCGTTACTGAAGCTGAGAAGAACGAACGTGTCCAGAGGCAGCTGAGGGTAAGGCAACCTTTACAGGAGGCCAAGCGATTGACACAACCATTCATGGCAAATAGATCACTTAAGCACTTGGTTAAGCACACAAAACATGGTAGGTTGTTTATAGGCAGTTTGAATTAAAGACAAGGTATGTAAAAACTACTGTCATCTACAGTAGTCATCTAACATCTACACAGTCATCTTACCACTGTCAGCTCTCATCAAAGAACACTGCTGTCATGAGCTCAAAGCTTCTCATGCATAATCTCAATTTAATGTTCTTTTCTATTATTGCAGGCGCTGACAGATGAGCTGGCCCAGGCTAGAGATGAAAATAAGAGGACCCAGAATGATATCATCCACTCAGAGAACATGCGACAGGGCCGCGACAAGTACAAGACGCTGCGGCAGATCCGGCAGGGCAACACCAAGCAGAGAATTGATGAATTCGAGGCCATGTAACAACACTCGTCACAAGAAGGCAGGAACTGTGGGAAAGGCAGATCTTAATGCTGTGTTCTTGTTTTGTTTTGGGGTTTTTTTTGTTGTTGTTGTGGGTTGTTTTGGTTATTTTTATTTCCTGAGGAGGGGGTCACTGTATGACACTTAAAAAATGTTCTCTAAACCCAGAGGTGTCTGAATCTCCCTTTTTTTTCCCCTTACCTTCTATTACATTAGGTATAGTTAAAAATTCATCATACCACTAATCCTGGTAACTTGCTCATGCCTTTGCTTAGTGCCAAAAGGCCTTATGTCACATCTCTCTTTAAGTGAAATAAATTTTAATGGGACATGCTTCTGGTTGAAGATACATGTCCTGTGCAGGTGCTGGATTCAGCTTGGTCGAAAAATAAGCAACTGTGGGTGAATTTTGTGCCATATGTCTTTGTATTAATAGTTACAGTGTAAAGTACAACAGTGGAGAAGGCAGGTTGTAGAACTCAGGATTTACAAGCACCTATACATAGGTGTGTACATGTGTGCATGTGTTTGTGCACCCTTGTTTTTCCCTTGGTCTTGATGCCCACATTTCCACTCCCCCAGCCCTCTCCCCCACCCCAGCCAAAAAAAATACCAACACCAAACTGACAACACCTCAGCACTACTTTGTGTAGAAATTGGGCTTTTTCTGGTTGCTGTTCTCAACTGGAGAAATTCTGCAGTGGTGGCTCAGAAGCGTGGCACAGGGCCACCACCACCCTCCTCGT
>JAOEGS010002196.1:0-12464 GCA_025447755.1 Corythornis vintsioides
TACTTAAATACAGGAATACATGTTTGATATCTAGATCATTCTTATAAAAGAGAAATCTGAGAAATCTGCCCAGTAGAAGTAATGGAGATGAAAAGTACTCACAGAGAACTCTTCTCCCAGAAATTACAAAAAAAAATAATTTGTAATCCTCTCCCCAGCAGAGAACTAGCCTGTGTTACATCTGTTTCTCCCCCTGACCTGACAGATCTCTGACTGCTTGTGATGCAGAAGTCCTCAAAAAACTCCTCTCATGCCTTTTCAGGAGCCTGATGGATTTTTAACTTCTTCCCAACCAGCTGTAAGATGCATTTTTGAAACATGCATTTTTTAAAACATACTGTGCCTCAGGTAGATCCCTTAGCACCACACATGAGGTATCATGATTTATTATAATAGTATTCACAGACTCACAGAATATTAGGGATTGGAAGGGTCCTCAAAAGATCATCTAGTCCAACCCCTCTGCCAGAGCAGGACTGGATGACCCAGGAACACATCTAGGCAGGTTTTAAAAGTCTCTAGAGAAGGAGACCCCTGACCTCTCTGGGCAGCCTGTTCCAGTGCTCTATCACCCTCACTGTGAACAAGGTTTTTCTCATATTTATGTGGAACATCCTGTGTCTCAGCTTGCACCCATTGCTCCTTATCCTATCACTGGATGATGTTGAGAAGAGCCTGGCTCCATTCTGACACTCACCCTTTACATATTTATGAACATTAATGAGGTCACCCCTCAGTCTCCTCTTCCTCAAGCTAAAGAGACCCATCTCCCTCAGCCTTTCCTCATAAGAGAGGTGTTCCACTCCCTTAGTATTTGTGGCTCTGCATTGGAGTCTCTCAAGCAGTTCCCTGTCCTTGAACTGAGGGGCCCAGAACTGGACACAATACTCCAGATGCAGCCTCACCAGGGCAGGGTAGAAGGGGAAGAGAAACTCTCTCGACCTACTAGCCACACCACTTTAAATACAGTTTTGTACTGGTTTTGGATGGGAAAGAGTTAACTTTCCTCATAACTGCCTAGTGGGGTTACACTGATGTTTTCAGCTATTAAATAGTGAAATATGACTTCGATTATGTAAACTGGAAGAAAACAATATCATACAGCATATTTGGAGGATTCATTTGATTCAAGATAAAGCTTCTCATAAAGGTGGTAGTGAAAATCATGCCTTTTAACGACATTTTAGAATTTAATTGGCTTACAGGCAGGCCAGTGTATTGTGCTTCAGAAGTACTATGAAGGACCCATGGATTTACTCTTACTGACTAATGCATGAGCTGAAGCTGAGGAAAAGAACAAATAGTACTCTTGTAGTAGGTTGAGAAACATAAATGAGAAATCAGAAGACTGTGCTATCAAGGTACCAAGAGACCAAATGTTTTCAATATTCCAAATAAACTATTCTGAGTTTGCAGCCGATGCACACAAACCCAGGTGGAGCTCGTGTTTGCTGCTGTTCACCTGAGCCTTGATGTTTCAGCTGGGTTGTTTAGATTGTCCTCCTCCTTTTTATAATTGGTAAAGATGATACACTCTTTCTAGTCACTACCTGGAAGACTTCTGCAGAAAGTTTCTTTCAGCAAGAAAAAGCCTTGTCTTCTCACCATTTTGATTTCCCCAGGGAATGTTTGGGATCAAACCTCTCAGTTGAGACAGTTTTACATTGCAGGGAATTTCACATCTAATTGTTCCACAACTGCAGCATTTTAATTTATTTTTCATTTCACTCTGTTCTGGGCAGAGAACCATTTTCACAGATACCTGTATCCTTTTAGTTACAGTCTTCAGAGTTTAAGACTGGGACTTCACTGTTTGCAGAAGTCAGTGGTGGAATGAACCAAGTCTCACTGAAGTTATTAGTGCCTTACTTGTCAACAGAGCTACTGCAGGAGGCAAATGTTTTCTGTGTAGCCTCTTCCTTTTGACTCCAGGTTGAAAGTTTTGAAGCAATGCAATTAATGATGGGCTGCAGTAGGTGAGTAATTTGTATACTCTATGGTGACGCCACATGGAGAAATAAACTTCTTGCTGTTGTTGATCCATTTACAGAACAATAGTCAAACTTCAAAGAAAACTTTAAACTGCATCAGATGACGATGAGATAAATGCATATGTTCTTTATATCACAAGTAGCCAGAATTACCTGGAGCCTTTCAATTTCTGTTTTACCTTACTTCTGACTCTCAGAACATAATCTGAATTTATGGTCTGAGGCTGGGGAAGTTTGGATGGCAGTAATTATCAGTTCCAGACAAAGGTGAAATTCTTCAAGTAATGTGAAGATTATTGTGCTTGCTGTGTTTGAGCCTGAAGTAACTTGTATCTTAATTTCAGAATATTTTCCTTGGTTGTATTGGTACTGTCTCAGAATTAATGTGCTGTTATACCTAGATGGGAAAAAAATATTTATATTCTTTTCCTGATTGGTTCTTCCTATAGGGGGAAAATGTACAATATATTTATAGTGGTTTAAAGAGGAAGAGTTATAAAACTCTGACTGTGTTCTACATGAAATTTTATACTACAAAACCCAACGAGTCAGTGTGATTTCAGTCTGCTATTTTCAGTATTAATGGTATTGAATTAGCCATTTTTAGTAAACACCTAATTACAAAGTATGTAATTAAAGTGTATGTAAAATAACTTTTAACCTTTGAATTTTGAATTTACTGATAAAAATAATTAAAGATGGAAAGAGGTTTATAGTCACAGTGAAGATTTAGCTAAGTAATTATTTATTTCCTCTGGATAGCTACTGAAATAAGAAAAAGTTCTGAATACTACTTACTTCTGCATTTTGGTAATATCTACAATGCAGAAGCACCCACAAGTACCTTTCCCTGATGGTATTTTTGTAACACACAAGGAAAAACAGGAGCCTATGACCTATTTACATGTTGTGTTTTTTTTTTTGTTTTCCCTTAAAAAAACCCCAAACAACCACGCTCTTAATAATGGATACCCAGAGGATCCCTTTGAAAAACATTCAAATGTCAAACACCTGTGGTCACTCAGGCTATTTCTGATACTGGTTTCTTAGCTCATTATACTGGTGAGGTAGGCCTACAGAAATATTGAGGCTTGATTTAAGAGAATGTCGAATTCTTTACCACCTGAATCTTAGCTATTTTTAAATGAACTATAGTGTTCTGGCATGTGAGAAACAGGTTTTTGTATGGTGGCTTCTCTTGAAATTCATGATCATGAAATGTAAACTCAAGGCATTCTAACACAAGTGCTTTCAAAATATGAGGTTTATGTCTGGACCCATGAAAATTAGAGCCTTAAATTTTACTTTTTAACCTTCTTGCCTTAAGTTCTAGGAGATATCTCAAGAATCATGTTTTTTCTTTATTCTAAAGCTGTAAATATTATGACACTTATTTAGAGAAAATGGTAAGAGTTAGCAATGGTAACGTTAATTGCAGCGGAATTTTATCTAAGATATTTTCCTGTTTTAGAGGTTCCTCAAACTTGAGTAAATTTTTTTTGATTTAGAGCTTAGACTTAAGGTTGTATAATGTTTTCATAAAATGTTATGTAGTTTGCTTTTGAGACAATTCAAGTAGAGCAAACTGTTAGGCAAGCTATAAAATATGTGGCCTATGAGTCAGATTTGACCTTCAGGGCAAGTTTTTGTCCCTGAGAGCCAGCATAAGCCATTTGCCCATTCTTCAGTGGAGCAGGAGAAAGCCTGACTTGAACTATGGGTACATCTGAAATATATCTTTCTTAAAAAAAGAAAATATCTTAGCCAGTTAGAAGGCATGTATCTTTTATCATCTCCCCTTTTTATTAGGATATATGCATATTTTAACTGCTTTCTCTAAGTTATAAGTTGAAATAAAATTCACATTTTAATGGAAAATCAATGAGAGTTTATTATACTTACCAAAATTGGCCACAAGAGCATTGTCAAACCAGAGATAACATCTTTTAGGTCTCTACAATTTAAAAGTACAGGAGATAAGTGAATGCTACTTTTTTGCTTGAATTATAAAGTGAAGGAAACACGAAGTTGTGGGACCAGCTTACTTGGAAAGGTTTGTCTAAGTGATCAAACTAAGTTTTTTATGGCGGTTATATAAAAAAAATATTGGATGGTGAGGCAGGATACAGAGAGAACTTTGGGTAATGAACATAAGAGTTTTCATATATGTAATTCTATTAAATTGCATCAGCTCATTTAACAACTTATTATTTCCTAGCTCACTTTGTAACTATGACTTTAGAAAGTATTTCCTTACCTCAATATGTATTTTTTTTACTGTGTGCAGACTTTTTTAGTCAAAATAGTCACTATCATATTTATAATGGAAAATCTGTTTTGAGAAATATTTTTATGTGGGGCATCTGTAGGGAAGTGTTATTCCTGATAAATTATTTGCCTACAATTTAATCAATAAACTAAATCTTCATTTTAAGTAAATCTCCATTTGGTTTTGAACATTTATGTATTACAGAGCATTTGGTACTCCAGCTCTGTGAGAAGAACAGCCTCTCAGAGAGACCTCGTTGGCCCATTTATTCTTCCTCCTTGAACAACAGAAAACTTCCTGGCAAAAGCTTTCTTTCATTATAACATCAACATCCATACCAGAGATTCTGCTAAGCATAGCTGGAATAGGGCAAGAAGTTTAGGTCTATTTCATTGGATATTTGTGGAACAGGTCATTATGGAAAAGGAGAGAAGACTCATTTGATAGCACAGCGAAGGTTCCCAATGAATAAATCACTTTGCACTCAAAACTTAAAATCAGAAATTACTCTATATGGAATGGCAGTTCAAAGTTATGATCATTAAAATAACTAAAATAATTTAGAAATTATGGTAATTTTGGAAGAATGTAAAGGATATGGATCAGTGATATAGAAGAAAGATAAGTCATGGCTGTTATGGTGAAGTCAAAGTTGGAAGAATTCTAAGGCCTTGTTCCTGTTAATTAATAAATTTTTCTGCATCCTTTTTTTTTTTTTTTAATATGTATTATATAAAGCAAAAAGAGAGACAAAAAAGACTGATGCATTCCTATAATTGTTACTGTCTCTAAGCCATTGCTCTTTTTTTCTGTTTCCATAATTTTCTCTTGTTCTTTCCCACATTTTGTTGTTTGTTTGAACAGTCCTTTTTCCTGTTTCCCCTCTATTTCTATATTGAAATATCAAAATTAAATATCTGTAAGCGATGACAGGAAGGCTGTACTTTGAGGCTGACTGGAAATGTTTTTAAAGTGCATCTTCAGTATAAAGTTCTGTTCACTTCAGCTTCTCTCTGTTAACATCAAAATTAAAGCTATTTTGTAAGTAGCAATGAGCCTTTTTTTACTTAGAATGGGTATTTTGACTATTGAAGATTTAAATTAATACATTATGAAACGATACTGAGTATTCAGGAAAAAACCCCACATCAACACATTATAAAAAACTTCTGGAGTCATATGCATATGTGAGATTCACATTTTTTTAAATTAAAAAAAAAAATAAATTACCTAGTCATATTCTGTATGTATGGCAATAGAAATTCTGTATTTAAAAATGAAATTTCAATGATTTGTTAGTAGATTGTCTTGCTGGTACTGCGCATACAGAAACAGATTTTTTTCTAATTTTTCATAGCACTGATTAGATGTAAGATGAACAGGGAGACATTCCCAGTGTGAGTTTTTAATTTCAGAAGACTAAAAAAATGATACGGCAAAATAAAATGTAGGTAGTTGTGCTGACGGAATAGTAAATAAAAGGGTGCTGGGATTATCTCCAAGTGGCAGGGCTATGGCAGCAGTGCAAATAAGATGGCATATGGCATGACTTTTTATTAGAGTGAATGGAAATCAAAGCCAGAGCAGTTCTGTCCATTTGGCAATTATTTGAATGGTCTCCTAAAAGCTTTTCTGTTTGGGGCCAAGAAATGCAAGAAGTGAGGCTAAAATGTTTCCCAAGAATGGAGCAGCTTCACAGAGCAAAGGGCTGGAGACAACAGTTTGGCTCACCCTGGTTGAGCTGATGTTGCTGATGATGCCATGAATGCTTTTGTGGGGCTGAAGGCTTATGTAAGAAATGAAGGAAGGTTGTTTGCACGTGATATAGTTGTTCTCTTTGCTATGAGACAAGGCTTGTCATTGTACTTTGGGTCTTTCTGAGTGAGAGAAGGTTGCTGCCTCAGTTGTGACTTTTTCAAACTCTTGAATTGTAAAAAGACAAAAAGAAAAAAAAAAAAAATGTAACTGTAAATTCAAATGCTTTCCCTTAAAATGTTTCTTTTCTGTAAAATATTTCAGCTTATTTTTAAATGTAAAAATGGACACTTCTGAGTATTGTGAATGTCATAATACAAATTTCACTGCTGTATCTGCACTCCATTTTTTAAGATGCAATTGTGATTAGTGTACAGAAGGGTTTTCTTTTTCTCTTCAAATAAAAGGCGAAGTATGTATTCTTAATTAGACAAAACAGAAGTTTTTTTAAAAAAATAATGCTTGTTGCAAGAAGCACTGTTTTTGCCCGTGTCAAAACACAGGCCTTGTCCAAATTCAAAAGCTACTTAGAAGTATTTTTAAACAAAAGATGAAGTAAATAAGCTTCAGTGGGCAAAATTATATTGGTTTATAAGTTGAACTGAATATTTTTTTATATTTCTAATAGAGATTGAAAATTATTCCATATGTAGTCTTGAATACTTTAAAACATGTTGAAATAAGAATACTTTATTATTAGAGATAAAAAATATTTTGCTGCTCTTTGGACAATTCTGCAGTATAAGGACTTGTAGGTGCTACTGACATCTACAGTTGTTTGGACACAGTAATTTAATAGGGATTTATATCTTGTTTCATGAACAGAATGGGTAATCAGACTTTTAGCTTAGTTGTGGGATGAAAGAAAAAAAATGTTATACAATTAATTTCACCCTGTTAAGACAATTTACCTGTATCTTCAGATAATCTGGTGCTTTGTTTTTCATGTTAGTGAATTTGTTTCTCTGAATTTTGGTGCTTGCAGCTGTTGGTAATTTATGTGACACTGTATTTTTTTTTTATCAGGACAGATTTGTAACTGCATGGCTCAGATATCAGAGCTTTCTTTTGAATTGTTTGAGCAGCTTATGTTTTGTTTCCTTTCAGGAAACTAAGCGCATCACTTGTACAGGAAGTTCAGTCTTCACCAGGCACGGTCAGCAATTTGGCTTTTGCTCTGCTCTAAGGGATGTGTGCATGAGCAGCAGGCAAACCCCATTACTTTTATTTATTTTTTTTTTACTCTGTTGGATTAATGTAATGAAGGTTGTGTGTGAAAGCTTGCCCAGGATGGGTGGTTTTGTCCATGAGTCAGAAAGAGCACTTCCTAGACCATTTTGGTAGGATACAGTAAATAAGAAGTAAAAAACATTTTCCTTTGTGATAAGTATTTGTGACAATGAGTACATATTAAGCACTTTCAGCTTTGAATTGCACACACAAATCTTTAAGTTGATAGATTTTTACTTTCTGAAATGTAACACAGCTGATCAGCATATGAAACCACTGTTTTAGTGTAAAATGAAATTAAAACTGCCTGCAGGTTGAGGAAGGGAAAGAGCAGTGAGCTCTGACACAGAGATGAAGCCTTTAGTCCACAGTTGCTTGCTGTTTTCAATCCGGGGAAGGAAAAAAGAGAAATTTTGTTTTTTCAAGTACATTGATAAGAGGACTTTTCAAGGTGTATTCTCAAGAATCTGATTTGTACAGCTTGCACAAAAGCATTTTGAGTGAGTTTGTGCCATATCACTTCAAGGCACACCAAAAGAGTTTAGAAAATGAAAAAGAGCTCTTATTTCTATGGCATCATGATACTAATCTGGTGCATTAGTGGCATAAAGCAGCCCAAGAGCCAGTTTCTGTTATAGTAGCTCTGCTTAGACTTTCTATATTGTGACTCATAATTCTTTCATATCCTGGGGTCTCTGGAACACTTTAGAATAGGGAAGCCCTGCTCTTCCTGCCCATGGCCATAGATGTCCCATCCCTCTGCTTGCCATGAAGGAATTCCCATAGCTGAAGGACATCTGTAGACTAATCATTCTTATGTGTTTGATGTTTGGGCAGATCTATATTGCACCTCTTTCTCCTCACATTCGCTTTTTCAGGATCAGGAAATAGGTGGACACTTTCTACGCTCTCTACTACATTTCCATGTCTTTTTTTCTCCTACTGATAATCTCTCTATTAACTCTTCAGTCTGTAATAACAAGAAGCTGGGTCATGAGATTTATTGTTGTGGACTTCAAGTTCTTGCCCTGCTTTCTGACACAGAATTTCCATTTTCCATCATGCTGCTGTTGCTGAATATGGCTTATTTTTGGCCTGGCCTCCAGGCCCTTTCTGACCTTGATCACTGTATAAGTACGATGTGTTTATCTTTGTTTTATTTCATTGCTTATCAACTAGTGATTTATCATTTAATAATTTTCTTACTTATAAAATTTATAGCGAATACAAATTGGATTTTACTTGTGATTTTTTTGTTTCTTCTTCCCTACTCTTTTCTGCCCTTGCAGACTGAAGTCACTCAGCTCACTATGTATTTTTCCCTTTCTTTCTCCTTGCCCTCCAGTGCTGTCTTCTTCTGTGTGGTTGCTATCTGCTCTTTTTTCCTTTTGACGTTTTTGCCCTACTATTGTTTTAATAATATGAAATCCCAAGTTTTAGGTTGTGGTTACTGCCTGTTTGCTTCTCCTATTCCATTTTCCTTGCAGCTGTGCTTTATCTTTTTCTTCCTTCAGTTTTCTGGTACTTGATATCAGCTGATACCAAACTTAACATCAGCTCGAGGTTGTAAGAAAGAAATGCAGAGAGAAAAGAAGAGCAGCAAATGGATCAGAAACTCAGTTACCAAAGTATATATTGCTATTTTTGTACTGATATTCTGTGTTTTCCTTTTTACACTACCCTCTCTTTCTTGCTGTCATTCTGTTTTTACTCCTATTTTTCAATTTCTTCATCTTGTTCAGTTTGTTAATGGCAGCATTGGGTATTACTTAGAATTATAGAGAAGACAGACAGAGCACTGAGCACAGTTGGTCAGATTCACACTTGGGGTGGAATAATTTTGAAGTTATCTGAAATTCTTACTTATGTGAGTGGAGAAATCAAGGGAACAGTGAAAATTAAAGGTATTGCTCATTCCAAGCATTTGTCTTCATAAGCTTTTTAAAAATCAAGTACAGACTGTGTGTTTATGCATATTCATATGAGTTTAACTGAATACTGTAATCTCATCTGAAAACTCAGTATATATTGTCAGTGCAGAACAAACCTGACCATTGACTGTTTCCTTACTTGGAGGTGAATGGTGAATAGGCTATTCTGATAAGCTGTTTTCCTTACCATCCCATGTTCTTCTTCCCTGCAGTGAATCAGTGTCTAGTTAGTCAGTGGTTGTTGGGTTTTGAGGAAGGGAGCAGGAGGTGGTGGAGCCAAGAGGGCTTGTTTATGCACTTGCCCAGGTTATGTCTGTTAATGACATTGAGGTTATCTCTCCAGTCTGGTACATCCTGATGTCGCTTATGAGGCAATACCCAGCAAACAATATCCTGTTGTTTGTAGCTTCTTTTTGATGTTTATTATTTGATTTGGGAACAAGTAACACAGTGATGAAGGGCATCAAAACTGTTCCAGATTTTTAACTTAATGTCTTAAATTCTGTGGGACACCAGTGTGTCTTTATGCAGTGGTATAACCATATGTTGTAATAGGTACTAATTGCATAACTGCTGTAATTGTCATGCTAACAGCTTGGATTTCCTTTTTTAGGTCTAGTGGGTAATTAACCTTCCTTTTAAAATTAGAGCTCCAGAAGCAAACCTTCTGTTCCTCAGCGAGATGGGATTGTATTGGGTTTGCAACCCTTTGTATCCTCTGTAATTTGGCAACTATTGTCACATTGATTAAATTACTGATTATTTGTGTTGGAGAAAAAGAGCATTTTCAGCACTTCAGAAAAGAACAAAAAGCAAAAAATAAAATTAAGTAGATTAAGAAGCCTCTTAATGCGTTTCCTATGTAGAAAACAGGGTGAAATAACTAGGCATTTCACCTTGAATACAAAAAAAATCTCATCTTTGCTAACAATGATATGTAAACCACCAGAAATATGCCCATGGAACACTGGAATTGTGACCATGAGTTAACCTACCATGGCTTGTACCTGTGCAACAATTACCACTGCTGTAAATAGTTGAAACATAACAGCAAATACACTGCAATTCTTTTTCAGTCCTCTAGGAGAATGCATGATGAGAAAAATGGATAGATAAATGTTGCAAGTAGAAACCTTGCGGGATTTCTGACTTTCAAAAACAGCTTTATAAAGATTTTTTTTTTTCCCCAGGTGTCTGGGTGTCTCGTATTTGTAATGTCCTCTTTTGTGTTTGGCTCTTCTCTTGGATTTTTCATGCTGAGCTATTTTTATTTGTTCTCAAGAAGTGAAAAAATGTATGCTACAGTAAGAACTGTATTCCAATTAATGTAGATGTAGATTCACAATCACTGCATTATGTGAATATTTTTTATTTCTAACTATATTGTGAACTGGCAAGAATTTCCAAATAAACAGCAAAGTTTATTATAGATGCCAGTATTTGCAGTCTCAGAAAAACCATTACTTATGATGGCAAGATTTGTGTATGATAAGGGAGGAGAATTTACAGATAATCTCATAGTAATTAGAAGACAAAAGAATATTTGGATTTTGATATAATTGTTAAAAGATAGGTAATTAAAAATGTTAAGGGTTTTCTCAATTCATCAGTTAAAAATTTGCCGTTGCTATCATTAAAACATTCTTCAGGCATTTCTTCATTTTGCAAAAACGTGTCAGGAAAGAGGGTTTGTAAATAAGAGAAATTCACTCCACGTTTTCAATGGGAATGCTTATCAACTTTGTAAACCTCTGGCTACCAGCCCTTTTTATGGTTCCCTGTGGTAACAGCTTCTTTCTGGGTATGTCAAAGATGTCTTTATACAATGCCTGCAGCCCTTCAAACAGTGTGCAAGGTCCTGCAGTGCTTCCAAAGGAAGGCACTGCAGGTGTCTTTGCACAGATTTAAGAGTACTCTTGGCACCTTCTTGTGTGCTTGTGTCGCCTTCTCAACCCATAAACACACATCCACACAGGCGCTTGCCATTCTCATAAGCCCTTCACTGACTGAGACCTGACGGGATAAAGTATCTTTTCCCTTTGTCCCCTGCCAGCTCTCTTCCTCTTATACCTAGTGTTCCCTGGATGTGTTCTCAGACATATTTTAACAAAGTGTTCTCAGCGTGGGTCCTGTAAAACTCGTAACAGCAATTTTACTACAGTATTTTCATTACAAAGGACATCCTGTTTCATAATAATATATTGTATTCATTTTGAAGATGTCCTCATGTCTTACAAGAAGCAATTCTAAAAAGCTGGTTGATGCTGTTAGTTGCTACTTTGTTTTCCTTGTAAAGTCAGCATGGTATAAAAAATTCAGTGTAAAAAATTGATTTTAAAAGATAGATTGTACCTTGATGGTACCTTGTTATTTAGTTAATGTATGCCTTCTGTGATATGGAAGCTGCAGTATATGCTATTTATGTCCTAGAAAATATTCAAAAATAATTGCTGACAAAAGCCACTTCACAGGTTGACTCAGAGGTACATCTTGTAATCTGAATGTTAATATTCTGGATAGCTAGGCAGAGAAAACTATTGATGTAGTTTGAAGATTCATGGAGAGACTAGTCAGGATCTTAGTTAGAAAAGTGGGGAGGGAGGGAGATTGAGATATTTGAGTTCTATCTGCTTCACTGAAATTTTATGATAATTGAGCATATGAATGCATGCAATTTGTAATATTTTTGAAAAGGTAAGATTATTTTTGCTAGTCAATTGGAAATGCTGCCTTTTATATCTAAGAAAACAATGTCCTTTCCAGAAGCAATTTGGAATCACCTTAATTTTACTCTAGAATCAAGGCAGCCTCTGGTTTTATTGTGCAACCCATGACTATCTGTCATCTGCTTTATTTTTCCCCTCAAGCTTGAGTCTGTGTAACGAAGAAGAACGGATAAAAAATGGAGGCCCAATTCTTACCTCTCTTGCATCCAATCTCTTTTGTCTGATCCACACAAAAGGGAGTAGGAAAGGCTACCACTGAGATCAAACAATTTCCATAGCTGAAATTAACATGTAGTTCTTGGCTTTCAACATTAATGGACCCAAGCAGGACCTCTGTATTTTGTAAAAAAGAGCTCATCCTCTTCATGTTGTTACAAGTGTTTTGGGAGGCAGACAAGTGTTGAGGATATTTTCAAATAAAATATATTTTCTCAATATTTGAAAATACCAAAGGTTACTTTTTTTTTTTTTTTTTTTTTTTCAACAAGGAGTTTGGCAATTTACCCCTCCCTTACACACCTCCAAAAATATTGTTTCGGTGGCCCCTTTTGAGTTACTAAAA